>JAVTVY010040727.1:0-185724 GCA_036873755.1 Hanleya hanleyi | reverse complement strand
AAAACTTTCTCACTGTTTTAGGAGATGTGAGAGATTTTAACGACACTCTGTCGTAGCCCTTATGTCCCTTGACAAAGGGTTTGTTACAATTAATGCAATTATCCATGCTTAACTTTGACAAGTTAAAAATCGTCTGCTACCACGCTTTCCGGTTTTACAAAGGTCACGGCATTGGCGCATGCGCAGTTCATTTCGAAAAGAAACATGGAAGACAAATTGCAGATCGAAGCGAGAGCTGCTGGAAAAACTGGCTGAAATGCGATGAAATCGGCAGCGGATTTTGCGGGCAGTGTGTCACCGCTATTCGAAATGATACCATCTACCAAGAAATGATAGGTATGTGGCCGTAACTTGATTCTTTATACCATACGGAAAATAAAAGACAAATGTGGTATGGAGTGGCTTGTAACCTAGTGACAATATAAGGTCAATATATAAACGTCATCACTAGGTTACATGTTGTAGCTAACTTACCAAGTTCCTCGAGTGTAGCCTAGCTAGCCTTGGTGTAAGCGAACACTTTCGAGTGATTTTATTTTCCAGAAATACGATTTGAATATTAAATTAAAATCTAGTGGTAAAAAACAAAGGACCAAACTTTGATAATTATTTTCATGTATGAATTAGCCCAAAAACATCGGCTAAGGAGTCACAGCTAGAGTTTCTGAGTTAGGTATGAATATATTTTCAAGCAGGATCTTATTTGAGTGAGGAACGATTTCAAAGTGAGTGGTTGGCCTCTGAAAATTTGAAGATGTATTTTCTGGACCATTAAGGATCATCAGGATCTGTGACATTTTTGAAATTTTTTGCCAAGTCCAAATTTCCAAAAACGCCCCTCATCATTATAATGCCAAAATTTTATGACACAATGATACCATGAGACATGAAATGACAAAAAATGTATTTTTTATTTTTTTTGAATTTTTTTCCAATACCTTTGTGAAGCAAAAATGTGATGAAATGACAAAGAATTTCGTGAAGCGACTTTCAGAAAATAAATACTATAACAGGCAATGAAAACGATAAATAAAATGACTCAACTAAGTTTTGGAGGTCCTACGAGCGAATTTATCCATTTAGCCTGAAGCACGTGGCCACACTTGCATATTTCGACTGTGCACGTGAACACAAAATACCGCTGAAATTTGGCCATTTTGCCTCCGACGTCACAAGGAAATAAAGATAATTCAATAGAAAATAAACTACAGCAGATATTAAATTCAAATTTTCCACAAATACACAATTACATACGTACATTTAAGTCCAACTGTTGGCAAAGAAATCGAATTCACCGCTTTGAAATCACACAGGTCGGAAAGTGACAGTGCGTGCTTCTCTCCCAAACAAGTTGACCCATTACATGTAAATAATATTCATACGCGCAAGTAGCCATGTCGAAAATATCGTCCATAACATGTATAAACATCAAAGAGGCATCATATATCAGTAAAATATGGTGATATTTAGAATACAACATATTTAATTTAACACTTTCAATGGTGAAAATCAGTTTTTGGAAACCTCCCTAGAGATGTACTCTTTCTAACCGTCTTACTCTAATATCCTGTCGCTTCCTTCTCGAGAAGTCGCGCGAGATTCGATAAGCTCATCAAACTCGGGGAAAACAGATCATCCGTCTAATTACATCAAATTTAGACAAGGAAGATGGTAGTATAGTGAATTTCGGTGAGTAGCCCTCACACCTGAATGGTTGTGCATTCCGATCGCATGTTCTGAAAGCATTTGTCGATGAGAATGGGTGAACATCAACTTGCTCACGTCGATGTCATTAACCCCCCCGCACAACGTGCCAAGAACAACAACAACACAAAACAACAACAACACGTTGAACGACTGTCTCATTCAGCTGACTTTGATTGACAGGTGTTCAGTTTTCAGCGAAGGGTTAATGCATCGAGGCCGGAAAAAGTCCACCTGAGCAGGAAGAAATGTGAATCGCCATTTTCCCGAACAATTCAGTTTGCTTGACCACGTGTAGTATTCTATTTTCCAACAACTTCAAGTAGGTCATTCTTGTTTGACCTCAACGGAGAGATGATTCAACTTTATTCGTGAGTTAAATAGTCACCACATTTCTTCAATTTCCACATTTCACTGCAAGAAAAACACTACATTTTTGATCAATTTTGTTCCACAAAGTCATTATTTTCGAATTAGTTCAAAGAAATAGCCATATTTTCTTGTGTTTAATTGTGTTTCCTATCTTTCTAGGATGAAATAATGCGCCCGTGATAATTTAGTGCCTTTTTAAAAATTTCAACCTGACCAAAAAATGTCAAAATCTCTCATGTCCGGATTCCCCTTAAGTGAGCATTTGCTTGTCAGTGACTTGTGTGCAATTTGGAGATACATAATTATTTGATGATGGTCATTGTATGTCGAGAATAGATTGCTGATCAAATATAGTGCTTCATTGTAGAACAGACTTTTGTGAGTAAAAAACATCATAAACTCGTGGCCTATCATCATTTGTCCCCTCCAAATGCACAGTAATGCCCTCGCCTGCATCAAAACTTTTGCCAATGTCAAAGATCATGAGAGAAATGTTTATTTTTCCTAGCTATCATCAGATTCACCATACATGTTTATTTCTCCACCTTGTAGTGTAATTATTATCTTGATCCGACTTGCCGTCAGTTTGTACAATGGATGCAAATCTCAAAATATTTTATTTCTTGGCCTTCCGAGCGAACAGGCGCCTGCTTTTTTCAACAAAATCGGATGACAAACGAGGCAGTTTCATAAGTAGAAATAGTTAAGTTACGTTTTAGCTATCCGTTAGCCAAGTTTACATGTCTTCGTTCCTTACGTCACTCAGCCATGCTTCCACTGTATACAATTACATGTACAGTCCGGGACCACTATGCTGCAAGGGCTGTACAGCTCTATCTGGCAATAAAACAACTCCTTCTCACTTGCTGTCCACTATTTTTATTGACTTCGGCAAGCAGTTTGATAGCATTGAGGAGCTACATGTAATGTCTCTGTAATCATTCTTCAAATACCAACGGTCGATTCAATTTTCCAAACATATGGGTCATGCGATCCATGCGTTACAAACTTATTTGTGTCACTCGTTAATGCATAACATATCACATCTTTCTTGCTCGCTATATTTGTTTCCGCTCCCACGCTCACATCAACTGTGGAAGCTGTCAGTCTGTCAGTTAGTACAGATCTACCCAAAATGCGAACCGCATACTGACACATACTGGTGAATAATTTCCGACAGATTGATGTCTGGGGTTAGATATTTCTTGCCTCAAAAAAGCAGATTTGTCCCCACCAGGACTGACGTTGTGGAGGACCACTGTCTGTAATTTCATTCTAAGCCTGTTGCGAGTGATTTGCTCTCTGTTTTGCTAATGAAACAACTGTTGAGAGTGTTGCATAGATGTACATTTCATTGACCTTATAATACAGGCTGTATAATCATTATACATGTCACCACAAGAAATGTTAAAAATCCTGGCTGAACTTAAGAACATAGGGACTTTTAAGGTGTTTTCTTCTTTATTTAAAGCATGCTTCAGGAAGGTATTATCTCTCCTTCAACCTGCCTCTGCCCGTGTTATATGGTATTATCTCTGTCACACTCACCAAGCATACATGTACATGAACTGGAGGGTGTTAGACTGGTACATTTTTGTTAGTTAAAGGGGCACAACTCCTAATGGCAAATCTGACTTGCCTTGCTTGTCATTGCTGACACTTTTGCTGCACAGTATATAACATATGCTCCTCATATTCATCTTCCTCATCCATGTAAGCAACCCGATCGGTATCGGATCCAGTTGATTAATGAGTTGAATTCTGCTGAC
The DNA here is from genome assembly GCA_036873755.1 of Hanleya hanleyi. NCBI lineage: Eukaryota > Metazoa > Mollusca > Polyplacophora > Lepidopleurida > Hanleyidae > Hanleya > Hanleya hanleyi. Next base: position 181,879 of record JAVTVY010040727.1, on the reverse strand, counting down.
ATTTTTATACAGGCGTTAATTTACATGGGTCGAAATTTACACCTCTACCTGTCCCTGAAAGAGACAGGTAGAGATATAAAGTACATGTCTCAGTGACAGGTACCGGTAGTCAATCATTTTTTGGGGGGGGAGGGGGGTGTCAAAATACATGTATATATTTGACAAAAATCATTCAAAAAAGCTGCTAATTAGTGCATGGGAACACAGTGTCATTAATTTATTGGCAGCTTGCAGCATCATGTAGCTTTGTCATTAATCTCGAATTACATGTACCTGACAATTTCAATGGTCACATGTTTAGGTAATTCTTAAAGGTGACAGGCAAACATTTTGGTCATCTGTCTCGTGTGACAGGTAAATTATTTTGAACAATTTCAATCCCTGATTCAATTTACTACGACAGGCTGGCAATCAACTGCTCTACTCTTACGGTTATTCTGGCGCAGTTATCTGAAACGGACTCCCCAGTCCCCCAGCACGTAAAATAATTAAAGATGTTAGCAAATTCAAATTCTACCTGCTAAATGCCATAATTAACTATCTGAACTGCTCAACTTATATATTTCTCTGTGATAGTCGTGATAGTCATTGTAATAGTATTGTTTATTGTCTTGTCTATGTTTGCTTAGTGCTTATTTTTGAGTTGTTCGAGGGACTCGTAGAAGATTGATTGTACCAAATGTGTTACCTCTTGAAATAAAGTATTATTAATTTATTATAACACAATACCACCACTTGACCATGTTGGGGGGGGAGGGGGGGGGGTTCAATGGATTCTGATTTAACCCCTGCTAAATATTTTGGATATTCTTGAGACTTTTACTGACTTTTCCGGAATTTTCCTATGAAAACGTTAGAAAGTATTCATTAAAGTGACTACTGGATTAATTTCATACACAGTTAGACAGAAAGTTCGAAATGCTCAAAAGTTGAAAGAATAACATCCACAACAGAAGTTACCTCATGTTCACGCTAAATCAATCGGCTAATATTTCAATCACAGGAAGTGAAATTTCTGAATCACCATATAATTAAAGTGATCAAATTGATCAGAATAGGAGATTGACAAATGGTCCAAAATCATGATACAGATACATCTTCATGAGATTCTTTATTCCTACGAAGTAGGCTGCCATCTGCAAACTGTCCCGTAGTCAGTGAGTCCATCCGAATCCTTTCGTCGGAAAAATAAAGAGAACCGTTGACATCAGAACCTTGATTTTTTGCATGAAGGTGCATTAGGGGACTGTTACCAGCAGGTTCTGAGCTGACCTACTTTTGATGAAAATTTCTGGTGATTTTTGATGAAAATCACTGGTGATTAGAGCAGGATTTCAACTTGGGGCAGGGGGATTTCCAAGAGTTCAGTGAATGTCGGAGTCCTAATGCCTACCCTACTTCGTAGGTCCTGTGACGTTAGTCACACTGCCATGTTTTAATGAATATAGGGTGATTTAAATTGATTAGAATGACGAATTGGATTTTTGTAAACTTAATTGGCCTGCTTGAATATCAGGGTGATTATTGGGAAATTGATAGAGGATGTACCATGATAGCGGGTTTAATACAGGGAATTTGCAATTAGCCTCAATGTGACCTCCAATGTGACATGTGTGGTTTTCTAACAGAATGTTTAAATCAGCTGAATCTATAACTTGACTTTCTTCTCTTGGAAAACTGAGTTACATGTAATGTATCATAATGGCACAAAATAATATTATTAATTCGATCACCCAATTCATATTCAGTCTCTAATTTTTATCAGTCACTCTAAAATGTCTAATAAATTTGACCACCTCCTAAATGTAGAAGATAAATGTAAACTCCTGTTTTTACCCCTCGGCCAACTTTGGCCTAGGGGTATTGTCGTCATCATGTACGGCTGTCCGTACGTCCGTTACCGCGATATCTACAGAACCGTTTCATGCATGGCAACCAAACTTGTTACATCTATTTATCTTCACGTAAATCAGAAGCCTGTCGAAAATGAGTCATCTCGGACAATATTTTGCAGAGTTATGCCCCTTTTTACAAATAAAAATCCATTTATGATTTGTTATTGTGATAATTTCAGAACCGTTCCATATACAACATCCTAACATGATACAGTTGTTTCTCTTGACCTGAACTAGATGCCTATCGAAAATGAGTCGTGTCAGAAAGTATTTTTCAGAGTTATGCCCCTTGTCTAATAAAATCCACTAATTCCTATGTTAAGTTTGCATATAATTTCTATATCATGTTTGTATACTATCACATTTATTTATTGACTGGATGACTGATTTATTGATTTATTCTCTTACACAATGCGAAGAATGCCTGCAAATCTGTTTTGAAAATGACATTAGATGCCTATCGAAAATGAGTCGTGTCAGAAACCTAACCTAACAACACTTTTTAGTTGCCACACCTCATTTTATATTCCCACCGCTTAATTGTTTCCCCAAATTTGGCTCTCTTCTAATGATTTCCATTTCAGCAATTTTAGTTGTGTTTACCAAGATATGACAAACGTATATTTGTATACTATCACATTTATTTATTGATTGGATGATTGATTTATTGATTTATTCTCTTACACAATGCGAAGAATGCCTGCAAATCTGTTTTGAAAATGACACTAGATGCCTATCGAAAATGAGTCGTGTCAGAAACCTAACCTAACAACACTTTTTAGTTGCCACACGTCATTTTATATTCCCACCGCTTAAATGTTTCCCCAAATTTGGCTCTCTTCTAATGATTTCCATTTCAGCAATTTTAGTTGTGTTTACCAAGATATGACAAACGTATATCTATAGTGTATGTATTTATTCCAGAAACAAATTAATTTAAGGGGGGGAAAACTTTTTTTTTTTTTCAAAGAAAGTACACTTACAATACCAGGGGTAAATATTTCTTCCCACAAGCCAATCAATTGGTAGAGACACCCTTGCATTATAATAGCTGGGGTTCAGAGCCGAGGGGTTTCTTTAGCGCAGCTTCATGTTGTATCATATCATGATCTATAAATTTGATCAAATTTGGGTGGGAATTCATTTCAGGTGAGTTTCACCATAATCTCCATCTAGCAGTCAGGGGACCAACTTACAGAAGTTATAAATTATAACCTTTACAAGTGATTAAATATAAAAATCTTGACTGTTCACAAAATAATGATATGTTGAACAGAGTGTACTGACTTCTGTTAAATCACTTAATACAGTCCAATTTACTATGTTTAACAATGTTCATACCTTCAAGTGCATTTGCTATATCTATAAAAGTTACATAAACATGAGATTTTAACCTAAATACATGTATTACATCAGCTTATCCTTGCATACCAGAGTTTACCCCCAATTATGTATAATATTACTGGAAAGCCAAGACATTAACAGGGCTCGAATTGGCGGCCTGCAAATTGCAATTTGCAGGCCAAATTTGAGGTGTTGCAGGCCATGTGAAAATTCGCCTGCAAAAAAAAAAAAAAAATTGCAGGTCATAATTTCTGTGGCAGAAATTGTTATTATCTTCTGTTCAGTGGATATTCTGGAGATCATTTTCGTCGACAGCATGTCCAAAAGGTAGAAAACTTTTCATATTTTTCAACACAAAATACATCGTCGTGGTCGAGTTCAGATCGATGGCAAAAGTAAATATGTTCAGGGGAGTCTACTCGCGCATTACTTGGAAATAGAGAACTGTTGTCTCCCTTTACTGTCCTTACGCATGCGTGCGCCGCTGTTCTAGGAATCCTATTTCCGTTCGTTTGTTGCTGAGAGACTGGCCAAAATGAACTGACAGATTAATTTGCCGGGCTGCCAAATAATGAAATAAATTGTGTGATGGCAAAAGTATCAACTGTACGATTGTGGGGGTTTAACGACTGGCTCAACATTACAAAAAAGGAGAAAAAAACCGGACATGATATTGTGACAGAAATGAACTGCTCGCTGTGTTCGAAGTACGAACGGCAAATTCAAACGGTGAGAAATTTTCAACAAGCTTGGATTAGCGGCACTCGTACAATCAATAAAGATTGCGTGATCACACATTCGAAGGTCTAAAAATCTGGATTTGCTGACACTTGCACTGAATGCATTAAGTGTAAAGTCCGTTATTGAGCTGTGGTCCATCAAAGAATTTCGAAAATCTTATTAAAAAAATGCAGGTCAAATTTTGCAATTGCAGGTCATCTTGGATTTGACCTGCAAATTTTTTGGAAGAGGTTTTTTTTTGCAGGTCATCTCTCATGCTCTAAAGCGAGCCCTGATTAAGGTTGATTAAGGAAGTGTCACTTAAGGCCACACTCCTTTTTGAAGAGCTACATTTGTTATTGTTTACTGTGCAAACTGAAAATTAGATAGAATGGTGATGTAACACTTGTGGCCCAGTTCCATCTTCCGCCCTCCAGCTTAAAGCAGCATGGTTTATACCATAACTATGTTTGTCTGGCACAGGAGGTAAATTAAAGTGCCAAACAAATTAAGCTCTCTGACGATCCATTGTGATCACCAGTGTCTGTAGAGCCTCATTTTCAAAATTCAATATTTGTTGTAGTTTTGGTTAGGTTTTTGTTAGGGTTTTTTTTTGTTAGGGTTGGGGTTTTGTTTGTTTGGGTCATTGTCGCCGTGTGACCGATAAGGTTAGGTGCGACGTTAAACTCCAAACAACCAACCAACCGTCTGAGGGTAGCCTTGTCATTTTTGCATTAAAAGATCATGTTTTCTTGTGTGAAATTTCCTTCCACAAACCTTTTGTGGTCAATGCGCATCACAACTTATAACTTAAAAAAATTCAGAGTTCATAACTCGATTCGGTTATAATTTTTATAACTTCTGTAAGTTGGTTCCCTGGTTGTCTGGGCAGACTTTAATACCAGTACGGTAATTCCCCTAATAATTCAATCACAGGAAGTTCACTTTTTAACTCTGTTATTCAAATGCAGAGAAAAAGTAACATTCCCATCTTCATTCGAATTGAAGAAAAGTCCTATAATAACAAAATGTAACACTTTGTAGCTGGAGCCATCAAGAATATTTCCAGATATATGCCATTTTTGCTGCACCGGTGATCGAATTATAGGGGAATTACCGTACACTCAAGTTTTTTAGTTCATTCAGGTGCTACCACCTGTGATCATAAGTATCACAGTGATGGATATTAGAAACAGCAGATGCACGAAGCATGTTTTTCATACAAATGTATGCTTCATTCAGATTCAACAAAATATTTATAATTTTCTAAATGGATCACTTATAATATTTGCATAAACATGATTAATTTGAAAAAAAATCTCTTTGTCAGTATCCTATAATTTACAGATTATTCTGTGTGTACATGTACTGTAGATGAGCTTTTAGTGGGAGTTAAAAACTATATATTTATAACAGCTGGCCTGCTCATTCATGTCATGTTCTGACTTTTTAAGCAAATATTTGATCACTTTAATAGAATTTGTCTACAGGTCATGTCAGGAATTTGGTGGCTGTTGTCACATAATTTACAGATGTCAAGTTGCAGACTGCACTGAGCACATAAAGCAAACCATAAGGTGTGTCTGCAGCCAACTGCTACCAGTTTACATACATAGTGTAGATAATGTACATGTAGGGTGCATGTTAAAAATAGTTCCATTTTCTTGCCAAGCAGCTTGTTGAGATTTTCCCTGATCTATGTTGAACAGCGTTGTATTTTATCAAACAGTCGGTAAGTTAACATGGTTTATATTGTCTACACACCCAGAAATGGACAATTGCACACATTTACTCACAATTACATGGTAAAGACAAAATTGTCTCTAAAACTTTAAAATGACATACATGCAGACCTAATACAGCATTTGAACGAATGACCAGTGAATAAAACCGGTAAAAGTATCTATCCCTAGCTTTGTCAATAAAAACATCCTGAGCTGCATCTTGTGATCTGTTCTTCAATTTTAAAATGCAATAAGTAAGTGGAACATGTAAGCAGAAGCATTATGCCCCCCACCCTCTACCTGGAGGGGGGCATATAGAGATCGCTTTGGCCGCCTGTCCGTCCGAATTTCTTGTCCTCGCAATATCTCGGTTAACATTTGACGGACAGGATTGAAACTTGCGTGAAATGTGACCAGTGCCTCCTAGTTGTGCAGCGTAGAGTTTTTCCCGTGTTTCAGATATATTTTCAAGAGTTATGGCCCTTGGTTCCTGAAATCTCCATAAATTGGAAATTGTCTGGGCTGGACCTTGGTTAATATTGTATGAACAATTATGAAATTTGCATGATATGTGGTCAGTGCCCTGTAGTTGTGCAGCGTGAAGTTTCTCCGCGTTTCGTCTATATTTGCAAGAGTTATGGCCCTTAGTTCGTGAAATCTTTGTGAATTGGGACTTGTCCTGGCTGGATTTGGTTAATATTGTATGAATTTTGGATGATATGTGGTCAGTGTCCCATACTTGTGCAGCGTAAAATTTCTCTGCGTTTCGCTTATATTTTCAAGAGTTATGGCACTTTGTTCTTAAAATTTTTGTGAATTGGGACTTGTCCGGGCTGGATCTTGGTTAATATTGTATGGACAAGTATGAAATTTGCATGATCTGTGGTCAATGCCACATAGTTATACAGCATGAAGTTTGTCAGCGTTTCGGTTATATTTTCAAGAGTTATGGCCATTTGTTCTTCAAACCTTAGTGAATGGGATATATATATTTGTCCAGGCTGGATCTCGGTCCATATGGACAAGCATGACATTTGCTTTATATGAGGCCAGTGCCTTGTAGTTGTGCAAAGTAAAGCGCATTGTCCATATGTTCGTCTGGGTTTCTTGTCCGTGCAATATCAACCAATACAGAACAGAACAATGGTGGGGCAGTGTCGGACTAAAGCGGAAGGGGGGGGAGGGGGGAAGGGGGGGGCATACAATTAAGCAATCTCTGATTGCTTCTTTCCTGCATTTTTCTGGCATTTGACATGTCTGAGGTAATGAGATTCATCGAAAGGTCGATGAGAAACTTGAAGAAATAATGGCAAGTACATGTAGGCCTGTGCTGTTATGGCGAACGTTCGAATGCGTTTGCCTGTCGGTCGCCCAAACGAAGTTTATGAGACCTAAAACAGGTTACCTAAAGTCATGCATATCGTTCACCTGGCGCGAAAATGTAGTAATAAAGGTTAAAATCTTTAATATGTTTAAGAAGAATGATCGGGTCTCCAGTTCAAGTGAATTCCGGCGTCCTGATGAAAGAGATAACATTTTCCGTGTCACAACCGCATGTTGTTGTTACTGCATGTAACAAGACGAGTACATATCCAACTTCCGCAAGGGACATAACTATGACTACGTAATCCAATTGAAGGGCGGCTTTTAACTGAATTGACCAATAGAATCTGCGATTGTATAGCTTGTGCCACGTGAGCAAACTCGTACCTCTCAAACGGACACCAAACGTTGAGACAGTACCATAATCCAAAAAAACGAAACAAAGTAATTTTTAGAATCACTAAAGACGAAAGAACTAAAGAAATTTTGAAGGCACAAAAGACACATGATGTTATAAAAAAAGGGCTTCAAAAGATGTTCGTCAACCACGCATTGACCGATTGTTGTTGGACAAGAGTGATGAATACAAGGTAAATAATCGCGCACCACGTTGTTGTTGTTATGCAACAGAAAGTTAATAATTCCGGAAAACTTTTGATAATTTGTGACATTTTTAATCTAAATCTATCATGATCAATGGATGATAAATCTACAGAATTCAAGCAGGTTTCTTATTTTTCAAAAAGTTATCCATATGTAATCTCTCGTCGTTTTGGCATTTTTCAATGATTAAATACAGATGGACAGATGGAAATTTATATTCTGGTGGAATGTGTTTATTTTCATTTTTTCAAAGGAATACATTAGTCAAGGTTACCCTAGGTGAACATAGGTTACCCTAATTTTCCCATTAGGGGACCTATTACAGGTTACCATAGGAGATTTTAGGTAACCCCTAATCATGCTAATAGGTTTTCATAGAAAATATTACAGTACGGTACAGGCCTGTACATGCACCATGTATTCATGGTAATATCGAGCTCTTTTAACAGGAAGATTTTAATTGTTATTGTACTAATTAATAGCCATGTATATAGATGGATTACAAATATCTACTGTGTTATATATTTTTGTAACAACTCCAGAAATGTTAATTCTCAATAGTTTGAAGGAGCTAACTAGACCATTGAAAATTCTATGTCAGCAAGAAAAAAATGAGGCCTAATCCAAAAATTTACCAATGATTTTGGGTGGGTTACGCATTTTTGTATGGATGGTTACGGGTGGCTGGTCAGTACATACATTGACCTGAACCATGTGCTAATTAATGCACTTTCTCCATTGACATGAATGTTTAATGAAAATAAGCGCTGCATTATTATCAGAGCCTTGAATTTGTCTAAAATATTCATAAAAAGCTGTTAGATTTTGAAATACAGGTAGGCCTACATGTCATAGTGTAAAAAGTAATGTCACAGGTCAGGGATAGAAATATTAATTATTTCTAGCATGTATTTCGGGCAAGTGATTTGTCAACTCTTACTTGCCCATAGCAGTTTCAACGTGGTACATGTATGTGTTGGCTGACCATGTCAGCATTCTGCCAGTGTCAGAATTTGTAGCCTCTTAAACTGCCTGAGTTATACCCTCTGACTGCAATGTACAGAAGGATGTGGCTCGCATTGCGCAGATACAGATACAGATACAAGATTTCTTTATTGTCGATATGGATTAGAACAATTAACATTAGCCATTAGGCTATTAGGCGCAGTCGGTTTTGATCGACACACGGAGCATACATGTATATATAGAGAGAGATGGGAAATGTTTTGTTTAGGTGTGCTGAGCTGCGTTTACAAGCGGACAATGCCGATTGGCTGAGAGGCAAGTGCACAAAATCTGTGCACCGTGATTTCAACCCCAGTGCAATCAGAGGGTATATCTGACAGTTGGAGGTACATGTATACAATCCGATGCCATAAGAATGATCGATAGTTGAAGGGTCAAGAAAGACTTGCTCATACTGATTTTAGGTTGCCTCGGGGAGGTGGACAAGTATTATTTCGACCCCTGCAGGTTCGAGGCATAACATACATATACTATGATTCAGCATTTTTCACTGCCTTAAATCATAATGGCTTCTCCGGTGAATAAAATCAATAAAAAAAAAGTCAATGGTAACCTCTCCACAAAAGGGCTTTGAACAGAAACAAAATAATGGCCTTGTGTTTTACTTAAGTAAGAGATGCACATGTTATGTATGTCATTGTATACATAAATTTGTCAGTCCATGAGGGATTTTCTGTGCTTTGATATGTTTAGGGCAGTTGTATAATATATGATATTTGTGTAATCCTAACATTATATGGTTCTCTGTTGTATAACATGAGCAGTGTGACTAACGTCACAGGACCTACGAAGTACAGTAGGCATTAGGACTCGAACGTCAACTGAACTCTTGGAAATCCCCACCCCCAGTTGAAATCCTGCCTATATTAAGATGGGCATCGGCCAAGTCAGAATCGCCAGTGATTTTCATCAAAAATCAGCAGAAATGTTCATCAAAAGTAGGTCAGCTCAGAACTTGTTGGTAACAGTCTCCTAATGCGCCTTCATTCCAAAATAAATAACGATCGCCGATTTAATTTTACAATTTTTTTAATTAAAGGAAACAGATTGAATAATATAGGTTCAGTAGATTTCAAGCTTTACGTGTGAAAATACATTTACATATCTTTAATGGTTTTCAGTGCCCTTGTCCAGGATCAAAACAACTTTTTGAATCGCATTATTTTCCCAACAATACAACAAATTTTTATATATAGTACTATAGTAGAAAGGTAGCATTTATGTAGTTTACGGTAATTCAACTCCAGACCAACACCTTCTCTGCACAAGATAATAATTATTCTATGTCATTCTCCTGAGCATAACCGATACAAAGACATACAGTGGGACAGGGTATTTTTAGCTCTGGGTAATTTGACCTGAATTTGAAGCTGATACACCTTAAAGGCTATAGTCCACATATAGCTACATGTATAACAATATACTGAACTGTTAATTATCAATCTAATTTAAATCAGAATTATTTCAGATCAGAACTTGCTGGTAACAATGCCCTAATGCACGTTCATGCCAAAAATCAAGATTCTAATGTCAACGGTTCTCCTTATTTTGCCGACGAAAGGATTCGGATGGACTGACTCACTCACTCATTACCGGACAATTTGCGATCTGTAGCCTACTTCGTAGGAATATTTGTTCAACTTTAAGTGGTGACCGTGTGGACAGGTACAGTAACACTGAAGTCTCTGTGACAGCCCATGTCCTCCACTAATCTGTGTACATAATTGTGGTTTAGTATACCAGGTAGTCATTCTGGTATGTTCAATTATAGGATTCACTAGAGACATAATAGCAGTCCTCAACACATGAAAGAAACTCAGCAGCATCTCCTGTCTCATTTCAACACCACTCGGGTGTGAAACTAGCATGGGAATCTATCTGGTGGACTTGTATACATGTGTATGCAGGATTGGATATCCAAGTGATTGAGACTTAGTTTACTTATTCTGTGAGTATATGTACATTCATTTTGTCCTTTTATTTCCAGATAGATATATTCATGGGTGCCTACATGCACCTATGTGAAAAAAGGAAATTCACTCAATCATGTGAATTATACTGATGATATAATATCCATGGAACCTTCACTTAGTCCCCCCCTTCCACTCGTCTCCCACTTCTTGAGCAGTGTACATGTATGTAATACAAATTATGGATCAATGTGTCTTTATATCATGTTTACGCAGGTTGCAAAGTTTATATCTGCTGTAAACTGTTGACATTTCTTAAGGATGTCTGCTGGTGGTAAATCAATGTAATTAACTTTTTGAATAATGTGTGTTGTTGCATTTATGATTGTGTAATATGAGGAAAAACAAAGAAAAAAATATAGGTTGGTGTGCATTTATTAGCTGTAGGCAACAATAAGTGGACTGACATTTGATATTTCAATTTGATAACCCAGAAAACATAGGGAATAGCCCTAGTTTTGAAGCATATTCATGAAAAATTCATATAATTAGTATTTAACATTTTCTTATATTCTAACTGTTTGCAGATAATCACAATGTCTATCAAAATTTATCAAATTGGATGGATGTTGCTGTGCAAAATTCTCGTCGAGGAGGCTTTTAAATGAAATCCCTATCTCTTAACCTAGGGAAGGGAGATAACCCAGTAGAAAAACAGGCAAAATTGCTGCCAAAACCAAAAACCACCAGCGGACATCCTTAACTTGATCAGTTTCAATACTAGGCCTGCCTCCCCACAAACTTTCTACACTATCTGCAAAATGGCAACATAAAAAAATAAGAGCTAGCACCGACGGTGAAAACATTGTGACCAGAGCGGTATGGTACCGTAGCGGTGACTGCATCATCACCATAATGGTACCGGGGCGGTACCGGCATGGACACAACCGATGATGGACCACTCCCATTGCAGTGAAGACATACACATGTAGTCTCCGGTATGGTACCATACCGCTCTGGTACACAATGTTTTCACGAGCGGGGAACTTAGTTGTGTATAATGTTAAGGTCAATTTGAGTTGCATACCCCTGCGATCAGAGAGTCATAGGTGAATCCAAAATGGAGGCCATAGTGTGTGACAGAAAACTTGTGTTTCTGATTTTCTTCTTTTAATACAGATACAGACACAGGAGCAAATTCCTTTGAACTTTCTGGAGAAGAACTTTTCCTGTGAACCTTTTCAAGGCATGATACCATATTTGGATACAGTTTCTCTATATCTTTTACTATATACAAGCCCACATGCTCATGTGTTTAATTACAAGAGGCATCATTTTGAAGTTGTTTCTCCCAGATAGCCCCCTGATTGGCTAACATATGTAGTTTGAAATTTGCACTGGATTTACACATAACCCTGATCGCTGGTGTGAGATTTTTTATTTCATAATATTATATCTTGAGTAGTTTACTGAGATTGCTCATCAAAGAGGTTTTGCTGTATTCTTTCCGAATTCACCACATATTATGGTCACCATGTGAAGCTGTGCATGTAACCCGATCCGATGTTTTCTCCTGAGTTATGCCCCTTGATCATCATAAAAACTACTTCCATCAGCTTCCTTACCTTGTGAATGCAACTCATCATAGAGGTTTTGCTGGATTCTTTCCAAATTTGCCATGCTGGATTCTTTCCAAATTCGCCAGACATTATCATTACCATGTGAAGCTGTGCATGTGACCTTTTCAACCCTATCCAACATTTTCTACTGAGTTATGCCCCCTGATTCTCGAAAAAATTATTTCTGTCCGCTACCTTCTCTTGTGAACGCAATTCGTTATAGATTTCGGAATTTGCCACACAGTATCTTCACGATGTGAAGATGTTCTTTATGACCTGATGTTTTTTCTGTGTTATGCCCCTTGATCATCAAAAAGAACCATTTCCAATTTGCGGCCGTCTCCTGTTATTGCATCTCGTCATAGTTTTTGCTATATTATTTTGAAATTTGCCACCTATTATTCTCACCATGTGAAGATGTGCTTGTAACTTTTTTGACCTGATCCATTGCTTTTTCCTGAGTTATACCCCTTCATTATTGAAAACACCACTTCCAGCTGGGATTCATTTTTGGAACGCTACTTAGCAGGTCGTGTACGATTCTTGAAACACCATATGGTGTATGATTTCTTCATCATAAGGATGGAGCCTCAGCCTGGTGTTCTGAAACCATTGATCATCATAATGTGCTAGGTTTTTACGGTATGATTCCCGGAAACATTGTTTTAATATAAATGAATCACAAAGGATGGCTAGGTTTAATGGTCACAAGCTTTCACAGATAGTGGATATCTGCTTCATCAGGTGGTGTTCTTCACTTCAACTGATGAAGCAGATATTCCATGTGTGAAACCTCGTGACCATTAAACTTAGTTAGTCTTGAAGGTGTGACCCTTTGTTATTCATTTATTTCACAGAGATTACCATGGCTACATGTACCACAGATTTCTATTATTTTAATAGGACGATCCCATGACTATCACATCATTGATCAGCTATCTGATTATGTACACATGACCATATTTATCTCCTACATGTCCTAGGGTATTCATCCCCTTCTATGTACTATTTTAGTGAGCGTATACATGATACATTGGTATAAAGGTTCTCTCCGGGTACTCTGGCTTCCTCCACCAACCAAACTGACTATCACCATATGAGTGAAACAAACTTGAGTGTGACATTTAAGCCAAGTTCCCTCCCTCATCCCCTTGCTCCTTTTCGGGTTTAGCTATGTTGTTGTCTACTGTACCATATATGTTTAAAGTGTGACTGTGGTACTTTTGCAAGTTTACGTCATATCTCAGATAATCTTCCAAATTATAGAATGTATATCCTTTTTATCTCGCCTTACGAAGTAAAGGGGAGATATTGGGAGAGGGGGAGAGAGGATGTCGTCGTCGGTGTCGGTGTCGGTGTCCCCTGCCTGGAAATGAATGGGTTTTTGGTTTAGCAAGTTAAAAAAAAATCTAGAAAAATTAGAAAAAATCTAGAAAAAATAAAAAAAATATGGGGGGTGGGTATGCCACCTGGGGGTACTACCCCTGGGGTGCTCTAATGTTAAAATCCCTATGAATGAGTTTTGCATTTAGCTGAAGTGCACATGTACATCTGTACTTGGAAAGTTTCTTGCAGTTGTCAGCTTTCATTGGATGATTATGAAACTTGGTACACATGTTTCTTATGATTAGAGGATGTACCTGTGCTATTTTTGAGAAGAAATATTAATTTTTCTCCAAATTATGACAATGAATGAGTTTTCTGTTTAGGTCAATTGTACATGTAGAGGCACATATACATGTACATGGTAAGTTTGCTCCAGTTGTCAGCTGTCATTGGATGATTATGAAACTTGGTACACATGTTTCTTATAATAAGAGGATGTACCTGTGCTATTTTTGAGAAGAAATATTAATTTTTCTCAAAATTATGGCAAATGAATGAGTTTTCTGTTTAGGTAAATTGTACATGTAGGCCTCTATATGTATACATATACATATACATGGTAAGTTTGCTTCAGTTGTCAGCTGTCATTGGATGATTATGAAACTTGGTACACATGTTTCTTATGATTAGAGGATGTACCTGTGCTATTTTTGAGAAGAAATATTAATTTTTCTCCAAATTATGACAAATGAATGAGTTTTCTGTTTAGATAAATTGTACATGTAGGCTTCTACATGATAAGTTTGCTGCAGTTGTCAGCTCTCATGTTTCTTATGATTGGAGTATGTACTTGTGCTATTTTTGAGATGAAATATTAATTTTTCTCCAAATTATGGGAAATGATTGAGTTTTGCATTTAGCTGAAGTGCACATGACTACCATCACTACCACCACTAACATCCTACCTTCACTACCATCCATATCACTACTACCATCCCTAACATCCTACCATCACTACCATTCCATATGGGCCCTCCGTGGCTGAGTGGTCTAAGGGTGCTTCGCTGGTGACCGCTAGCCTCACACTGCTGCACCGGCACGGGTTCGAACTCAGCCTGTCCATGTATGGAAGATTGTCAGTTACTTGCCAACGGGCGGTGGTTCTCTCCGGGCACTCCGGCTTCCTCCACCAACCAAACTGACTGTCACCATATGAGTGAAACAACCTTGAGCGTGACATTAAACCAAATCCCCCTCCCCTACCATCCATACCATCACTACCATACTGATCATCACTACCATCCCTACTATCATTACCATCCATATCATCCCTGCCATCACTACCATTCCAACCATCACTGCCATCCCAACCATCACTACCAGTCATACCCTTCCAACCATCACTGCCATCCCAACCATCACTACCATCGGATCCCTACTATCGCTATCATCCATACTATCACTACCACCCCTACTATCACTTACATCCTACCATCCATGTCATCCCTGCCATCACTACAATCCCAACCATCACTACCATCGGATCCCTACTATCATTACCATCCATACCATCCTACCATCACTGCTATCACTTACATCCTACCATCCATGTCATCCCTGCCATCACTACAATCCCATCACTACCATCCTACCATCAGTACCATCCATACCATAACTACCATCACTACCATCCATACCATCACTACCATCCATACCATCACTACCATACCATCACTACCATCCATACCATCACTACCATTCCTACCATCACTACCATCCATACCATCACTACCATCCATACCATTCCTACCATCACTACCATCCATACCATCACTACCATCCATACCATCACTACCATTCCTACCATCCATACCATGACTACCATTCCTACCATCACTACCATCCATACCATCACTATCATCCATACCATCACTACCATCCATACCATCACTACCATCTATACCATAACTACCATTCCTACCATCACTACCATCCATACCATTCCTACCATCACTACCATCCATACCATCACTACCATCCATACCATCACTACCATTCCTACCATCCATACCATCACTACCATCCATACCATTCCTACCATCACTATCATCCATACCATCACTACCATCCATACCATCACTACCATCACTACCATCCATACCATAACTACCATTCCTACCATCACTACCATCCATACCATCACTACCATCCATACCATCACTACCATCCATACCATCACTCCATTCCTACCATCACTACCATCCATACCATCACTACCATCTATACCATCACTACCATCCATACCATCACTACCATCCCTACCATCACTACCATCCATACTATCACAACCATCCATACCATCACTACCATCCATACCATCACTACCATCAATACCATCACTACCATCCATACCATCACTACCATCCATACCATCACTACCATCACTACCATCCATACCATCACTGATAGCCGGGCCGCTGATAATTAATGGTTCGTTTCCCGTAACCAGCTCTCATCTATATTTTGAGGGCAAATAATTAAAATTCATGAGGGATTTAAATTTTCATGAGTAAAACTTGCTCATTTTCTTCATATTCGTATACAATTGGTTTGCAAGTTAATAATTAATAACTTATCGCACTCAGCATGTGTATTTTTACAAGCAAGGTTACGAGAAACAAACAATTAAGTAACAGTGGCCTCATGTCGGAACTTGTGACGTTATTATGGAACGATAAACTATGTCACAACGCAACATTGTTACAAAACTGTTCCATTCTCTGCATTGTTGCGCAGACGGCGCAGAACGCTCAAAGTATGATGTCCTTAACGTCATCTCTGACATCAAAAGAGGCCGTGCAGATTCCTCTTCCACTATAGAAAGCTGCCTTTGAATCCTCCGAGACAGAATACGAGTGAAATGTTGGGGGGGAAACTTTACTACGTTTTGTTATTCACATCATTATCTTCAATATCACATACACTTACACAAGTGCCACAGTTACACTTTAAGGGTGTGCCTTGGGTTCAATTGAACTTTTGTATTGATGGGCTCAGGAGTATTGTTGTGGCCCCAGCAGTGTGTCTGTCTGTCTGTCCGAGCCGTATCGCGAAAACTATTGCAAGGAAGTTCTTGAAACTTACAGGTTATGATCCTTTTATTTTTTATTTGTGCCTTTGAAACTTTCAGGTCTAACCGGTCATTAATTATTTTTTTACATTTTTTTTTATTTTTCTACCATTTTCCAGTCTTCTAAAAAGGGATCTCCAAGTATGCATACATTAGGCCTACTTTCATACTGATTTACATACTCTTCCTGGCATGTAGCCTATCAAGAGCTCCATAGTAAAGTTGTATGTCTGCCATTGGTTCAGTGTAGTGAATGACTGGTCATTGGTTTGGTCTAGAAGTCTATATTCCTCTGCATATTCAGTAGGACGGTATTGCCAGACTAATTGTCGTATCACTACGCTGTTGAGAAAAAAATAGTCTGACATTAAAACTGTGAAAATCGACTTGTTATTTCGTCTAAAAGTTCTCAGAATGGATTTGAACGATAATAAACACCTGTTTTATCGGAAAATGGCAACTTGTACTTTGTCTTGTAACAGAATTGTAGGAACCTGTGAGATTCTGTCAAAAACGAAAGTAGTCAAAAACGGAAGTAGTGCCCATGTGTTTGTGCTTCCTGCCAACACATCCAATGATGGAGTTTTCAGTTTTAAAATGAACTGTGGTCGTCGGCCAGTACAAGCGGTGTCTCGCATAACAAGTCCTCTAAAATATACTTCATGGAAGATAGCGAAAGGTATGGCCAACCCAATAAATCAACGCAAACATGATCGTTGAACTGTTGTTGTTGTTGTTGTTGTTGCACTGACGTGAATGCATTACCAACGGAGATTCGTCAGGGGATGATGGGATGTGATTTTCCGCTATCGGAGCCAGTTTTTCTTAGAGAAGTGAAATTCTCCACAGTATCTGTATGTAATCTGTACATTTTTATTCTGAAATTTGAAGGAAATCTGTTCAGGATCAAAGAAAATCTCCAATACCTCGCGTGGGGTTTTTTTTTTTTTTTTTTTCCAAAGCACAATGACGTTGGGCTTGCAATCTTGTAACATTGTGACTAGGCACTATGAAAATAACGTGTGGTATTGGAGGTTTGTTTTGATTCGGAATAGATTTCCTTCGAATTTCAGAATAAAAATGCACAAATTACATAGAGATACTGTGGGGAATTTCACTTCTCTGAGATGAACTGGCTCCGATATTTAGCCGAAAATACCATCCCATCGTGATACAGCTCAGTAACTCTAGCCGGTTGTAGTTATTTCTTCCATCCCATGGGCCATGTGTAACATTTAAAAAAATTATATTTCTTTTCTTAAAAATATATAAAACAGGGGTTGAATTGTGAATAATATTTTGTGGATATTTTTTAAAAATAATTGTTTCACATTAACATCAACTGCTTGACAGGATATGGGGCAACAGATAAACAGAGGACAAATGGACAAAAGACCCGTCCGACACTTAGTTTCAGGCCAGGGCAATAAGATCACAACTGTACATGTTTCCCCCCCCCCCTGTAGATATGTGGATATCTGGTCACTTTTTACCCCTCGGCCATTTTGGCCTCGGGGTATTGTCATTGCCATGTACGTCCGTCCGACATGTACGTCCGTCCGTCAGTCCGTTAACACATTTTAGGCAAAACCGCTTGAGATACAACCACCAAATTTTCAACACTTATTTATCTAGTGCTAAGTCAGATTCCTATTGAAAGTGGCTTCTCTCGGCCCATATTTTACAGAGTTCTGCCCCTTTACAGATATATTTGTCCCCCGCTACTTAGTAGCAACACCGGTGTCCGTAATTCCGTGATTCCGTTATTCCGTGATTCCGTAAGATTTTCTTGTCCGGACAATAACTCGTGAACGATTTAACCGATCAACTTCAAACTTCGGGTGTGCCTTGACATTGGCGAGAGGACGGTTGGGATTGTTTTTTAGCAATGTACATAATCCAATATGGCCGCCGTCAGCCATATTGGATTATAAGCAGTTGGATCTTAGATTTTCTTGTCCGGACAATAACTCGTGAACGATTTAACCGATCAACTTCAAACTTGGGGTGTGCCTTGACATTGGCGAGAGGACGGTTGGGATTGTTTTCCAGAAATGTGCGTAATGTAATATGGCCGCCGTCAGCCATATTGGATTATAAGCAGTTGGATCTTGTCCGGACAATAACTGGAGTACGATTCAACTGATCTACTTCAAACTTGGGGAGTGCCTTGACATCGGTGAGGTGACGGCTGGGATTGTTTTTCAGCAATGTACATAATCCAATATGGCCGCCGTCAGCCATATTGGATTATAAGCAGTTGGATCTTAGATTTTCTTGTCCGGACAATAACTCGTGAATGATTTAACCGATCAACTTCACACTTGGGGTGTGCCTTGACATTGGTGAGAGGACGGTTGGGATTTTTTCAGCAATGTGCGTAATCTAATATGGCCGCCGGCAGCCATATTGGATTATAAGCAGTTGGATCTTGTCCGGACAATAACTGGAGTACGATTCAACTGATCTACTTCAAACTTGGGGAGTGCCTTGACATCGGTGAGAGGATGATTAGGATTGTTTTTCAAGGACGTGCTTAATCCAATATGGCCACCATCAGCCATACTGGATTTCATTGGATTTTAAGCAGTTTGATCTTGTCCGGACAATAGCTGGAGTACGATTCAACTGATCTACATGTACTTCAAACTTGGGGAGTCCCTTGACCTTGGTGAGATCCCGGTTAGGATTGTGTTTCATGAACGAGCATAAACCAATTTGGCTGCCATCTACCAGCGATATTGGATTATGTTGCATTTTAAGCAGTTGCATTTTGTCTGGACAACAACTCTAGAATAATTCAACTAATCGACTTCAAACTTGGGGAGTGCATGGACATTGGTGAGAGGACAGTTGTCATGTAGTATGTTTTATGGATGTGCATAATTCAATATGGGTGCCATCCGCTGTATTAGATTATGTTAAGCTCATCAGCGATATCTCCATGTTCAAATCATACTCTTCATCAATGATATGAGATATCATCGACCAAAAAAAATCGACCATAGAGATCCATGGCCCCCGCAGCAGCAGCGCCAGTTATGGTGGATGTAATCCACCATAACTGGTGCTGCTAGCGGGGGACATGGACCTCTACGGTCGATTTTAATTTCTATTTCTGTCCTATATGCATGAATGTAACCAACTTTATCTGCAGAACTGTGTTCGGTATAGCTACTATATTTTGGAAACTTATTTATATTGTTGTATTCTACAAGCCAACAAAGGATTACTCGCCTCGGCTTATGGAGTTATGCCCCTTTCGGATGTAATAATCTCCGATTTTGTTATCTGTAGTTGAATGTACAAGTTATATCTGCAGATCTGTGTTTGGTACAGCTTATTCATCTCGGTTCTTATTTAACAGTAGTGCTAAGTCCGACGCCTATCGAAAGTGGCTCCCCTCGGCCCATACTTTACAGAGTTATGCCCCTTTACTGATATATTAATTTCTATTTCTGTCCTATATGCCTGAATGTACTACCGGTATATCTTGATCATCCCACATTGAACTATCTCTTCCCAAATTCACAATACACATGGGTCACAATCACTTGGGGAAAGCTGAGGGGTTTTGATTAGATCAATCTCATGTTATACCCCTGTACACAGTTGAGGGTATACTGGATTCCGACTGTCTGTCCGTCCGTGTGTCAGTGTATCCATCCATTCATCTGTCTGAGTTGTGGCTTGGGTTTGCTTTTCACATGCCATAACTCACTGCTATTTATCCAAACTTCTACACTCATAAAAACATGTTGGTCTAGACTCTTAAGGGGCTGAGGAGTTGTAGCACCTCTGGTGCCTCATGTTTTTTTTTTTTTTTTTAGAAAATAGTATATATATATAAAAATGTAGCCTATTGCTCTTGTTTAAGCTGTAAGCTTATTATGTTAATTCCCCTCTTAATTCAATCGCAAGAAGTCAAATTTCCCTCCATAATGTCTGGGGGTGATCAACTTTATTAGAACAGAAAGTTGACAAAATGGTCTAAGATCATGCAAAATAATCCATTATTTCTCTGTTATCAGGGCCTGATCCAGGCTGTTTTTGAACCCGTTATAACGGGTTTGGGCACCATGAATTTGGGCGCCCAAATGAAAGAAAAAAAAAGTTTTTTTATTTTATTTATTTTTTAGCAAATTCTCTCTCTGAACAGGCTGAAACCTATACTAATGTAAGTACTGTTGCCAAATATTAAGTTATCAGGCTGTATTTAGACCATTTAATACTCCCACAGCTTCCATGGACTTCGACAGTCCCACATCGTGGCCTACATGTATTTCACTATAAATTATCACACTCTGCGCCATGTAAGGGTACCCAAGCTAAAAGTCTAGACATGCTAGATGAGGCCCTGGTTATTGTAATCATTTTAGGGGGCAATCACAGTTCTTAGAACAAGTGATCCACAAAATTGGAGCTGATTGAATTCTAATAATATGTTTGAATTATTTAGGGAAATTACTGTATTGTATATAATGTCCGACTGGTGTGACTGGTTGATGCTGGTCAGAACCAGGTTACATGTACATATACATGTACATAAGTTAGTAGAACTGTTGGGGAGGATAGGGAAGTGTAACACATCTTCAAGGAAGTGTGTGTCACATCTTTTTCTTTTTTTTCAGTGTTCATCGGCTAAATTAAGCTTCGTGATTATATTATAGTTCATATGAGCCTCGGCTACATTCATATAACTGGATTGTTCATATGGATTAATGATCGATACATGTAGATGTATTTCATGTATACGTGAGCTAATTAACAGACAGAAGAAAAACTTTCACCATTGACAGTTTATTGGCAAGTATTGCAACAGTCAGAGTGTTTCTAACATCCATATTTGTTGTATACTTTTGTTTCTAAGGGAGCTTCTTGAAATTAGGAACTGAGTTCCCTGGTAGGGATGGCATATGCCGGTTATTCGAATGGGATACACCATGCCCAGTTTGGTGTTCTGATCTGGATGGATTAGAGTTCCAGTTAGGCCAATCCCCCCATGCTGCTGCATGTTATGTCATAGGTCATCCTTTGTCTGCCGAGTTCCAAACTGTATGGCATGGAGTTCCTAGGAATTCCAACACGGCGCAACATGCCACTCTGTTTGGAATGCCTTATGCCAGTTCCTAGTATGCCCCAATTTCAAGAAGCTCCCTAAAATGGATGATAACAACCATTCCCTTGGTGCAGGTCATGCTGGTATTTCTTATATTTGATGTAAAAATGGACTTGCTTGACAGAGAAGTCAAACTTTTCAAGGGATGACCACTGGTGTCTTCTGTTCCCCAACCCTTCTGTGTTGATCACATCATCTTGTTGACCCAGATTGACTTCCCAGGCTAGCGGAACACATCGGAGCTTGAATAAAAATGGGTTTCTGGAGATTGCAAAGAAATTTAAAGAAAAACATTTGGAGTGTGAGAAAATAAGGGGTGTACATTGATGTGAACAAACTGTATTTTGTACTTCATGTAGTGAAATTAACTTTATTTCATAGGAGGCTCTGAATATCTCTCCCCGCACCCTAGTCCCCCCCCCCCCACTCTGTGCCACTCGCTGTATGACCCCTCACTAATTGACTCACCCACCCAGTTAGTATGTATGGTATGGTACCTGTACTTACACTCACAACTGTATAATTATCCTAAGATAATTAAGCTAGAGTATTTCAGAAAAACTCACACTTCCATGTTCTATCACTAATAGTGGTTTCTAATTTCTATTTTATAGGTGTTGACATCAGGGCCTCTAAGCCTGTGTCCCCCTCCAAGTTAAATGAATAGAGTAAAACCGGACTTGGACTCGTCTCATTTCGTCCATCAGAGATATGAAGATATTGCACAACTGATCTTCCATAGAAATCAGAAGAAAGGCAAGGAACCTGGTCACTCGTCGCATTCCCACAGAGCAGAGGACAACGGAGAATTCTCGCATTACGGAAACCAACCAGTACGGACCCAACAGCAAGCGGGCGTGGGCGTTCGATTGGCTGACTCCCACGATGACCGTGTCCAGTCGCAGTTCTGTGTAATAATGTGACCTGTTGGTAACCCAATACCTGTAGGTTTTAGTCGAGCTATAGATGATAGGACTTTGATTGAAGGCAAGTGTGTTTTTTGTTTGCCGACTCCAAGACATAGAAAAGTTGGTGGCGGGTGTACTTGTAGATAGCTTTCAACCAATAATTTGCTGCATGGAACTGTTTCTAAGCTTGCTGCAGCTCGGGCAAATCAGCTAACATGGCTAATGCATGAGAGCTCTTTCCAAGGGGAGTAACTCAAGATGGAGCTCCATCCTATTCTGGAGAATGACACTGTGCCTAATCCTAACCTATGGTATGTGGTGTCTGCTATGGGAGACTGTCCCAGCATGAGGGTTGGGCACACGTGTGTACATGTAAAAGGACTTGACGGACATCCCGGGAAAGTTTACGTCATCGCGGGTGCCAACCCCAGCGGACCTTTCAATGATACATATGTCTTAGATCTATCTACATTATCGTGGGATACTTTCGAAACACCTAGTTTACGACCTCGTTATGAGCATGTGGCATTTATCCCGGAGAACCAGCCAACAAAAATTTACGTTTTTGGAGGAGCAGATCAGGCCGGGAACATGAATGACATACAAATATTAGACACGACAACTAACACGTGGAGTGTCGCGGAGGTCACGGGAACACTACCTTGCCCACGAACTCACCATACAACAGCTGTTGTTGGCGACAGACTTGTTATTTATAGCGGGGGACACTGCGGGGCTGACCCTGTAGGGGACAGAAAAGTTCACTGTTTTGATGCCTCCACATTGGCATGGAGTGTGATTTCTGCTCGTGGAGATTCTCCTAAGCCCCGTCACGGACATGCCATGACATCCCTCGGTAGCAAAGTCTATCTCCATGGAGGCATGTCGGGAAGTACATTTTACGATGACTTTCATGTGTTGGATCTTGACAAAACTTCATGGGCAAATGTCAGACGGAAAGGTACCTACCCAACAGCCCGGGCTGCTCACAGCATGGTCAGTTCAGGAAAGGATGTGTTTGTACTTGGAGGCATGAATAGGGATGGAGCATTAGACGACATGTTTAAATTTGACACAGGTATGCCAGGTGTATGGTATTCTCATACAATCATAGGTTTTATCTTTGCATATACATGTTCCATGAATACAATAATTGTATCTTACATCCAGTTTTACATGGTAAAAATTAATTACTGCATGTAATTGCCTTAACAGGTGACACCAGTCTGTCTATCTGATTTGTTACATTGTATTTGTTCTTTATGCTTATTGTTGCCTGTTTTGTACACTACCCCTTACGGGGTGTCTGGTACATGTACAATAAAGAAATCTGAATCTGAATCTATCTTCCCACTGACTAGGAACACTCCTCGAGCCCTTGAAAAACCTAGCATGCGCATGGTTTTCAACGAATTAACATGGTCACTTTGTACTGTCAACCTAGCACAAAGTCACAGCTACATGTATGCACAGAGGATATTGTAATTCCTGCCTTTCTCAAGGAGACTACATGTACATGTAATCTGCTCATTTGTTACTGTCTGTCTCACATTACGAGGGAACGTGATTTTCAACAAGATATGGGCTCCAATTTTTCTCAGAGCAGTGAAATTTGCACATCATTTGAACATGATTTGCACATTTTTGTTCTGCAATTTCAAGGAAATCTATCCAGAATCAAAGAAAATTTCCAATATCTCGCATGTTATTTTCAAAGCATTGGGATTGGCCTCTATGACATCATCATTTAACATGCAAAATTGTCAGGACGAAATATTTGTTTTGGTGAATTTGTTCCACAAGTTGATTGCATTTTCATGAAATTTCAGGATAAAAATACACAAATCATGTTCACTGCTGTGAGAAAAATTGCCTCCTATGCCGAAGTCACGTTCCCTCGTCATGTGAGATGGACAGTAATAGCCACAGAGACCATACAATGGATTCATTTCTATCACTAACAGAATGTCTCTAAAAATCAAATGATTAGAGACTGCATGACAGTGCACACCAGATTTAAGAGTATTATTAGAGGTTCTCATACTGACAGTCCATGTGTGGAAGTTGGTCAGTTACTTGCTGATGGGCGGTGGTTCTCTCCGGGTACTCCGGCTTCCTCCACCAACCAAACGGACTGTCACCATATAAGTGAAACAACCTTTAGTGTGACATTAAGCCAAATAAAGAAAAGTAAAGAAAAGAAAGATGTACAACCTGTAATTGTATGGGAATGGGTGTGTGGTTGTGACGTACAACTTTTTGTATTGGTGTCATTGATCTGATTTAAGGGGACATGGGAGGAACTATTCGAATGTATATGCATGCCATACATCTTTGCCTCCAATGAGAATGTTTGCATTGTTCTCATATAGGAAGGTTGTATTCTAAAGGTGTCATAGATACACCGGATTAGCAAGGGCCAAACAAACTAACACCCACTGTCATGACTTTGGATGGATCCAACATGGCAGCTCTGTGAAACTCTGCAACCTTCCTATATACAACTAAGTCTACCACGTATTCCTTTTAACAGTCAAGTTCCAAGATCATGCTGGAATATTTCTGGTGTGTGTTACACAATATATAGGGGATGGTGACTTGTGTTCGTGTCCTTTATACATGTACCTCAATCTGAGGATGACTCACACATCATCCTGTAATCATCATACATGTAAGGACAACCCAGCATCATCCCAGATTGTACGGCATGGAAACAAGATCTGGCTAGAAGGTTACCAAGCACTATAATAATAAACATAATTTAACAGCCTACATGTAGATCAGCATGTTTGTGACAATAAAACAGAAAAACTAGCTTATCAGCATCATTGTGACAATAAAACTGATAAACCAGCCTAACAGAATAATTGTGACAATAAAAGTAATCAGCCAGCTTATCACAATCAGTGTAAAAATAAAATTGATAAACCAGCCTATCAGAATCATTGTAAAAATATAACTGATCAAAAAGGTGTATCTCAGAATAATTGTGACAATAAACATGACAGACCAGCCTACATGTATCAGTCAGAATCATTCTAAAAATAGAACTGATCAAAAAGGTATCTCAGAACCATTGTGACAATAAACCTGATCAGTCATCCTATCAGAATCCGTCTAAAAATAAAAATGATAAAGCAGCCTATCGGAATCATTGTGGCAATCATGATAAACCAGCTTATCAGAATTCTTGTGACATCAGACAGTAAAACTGAACAACCAGGTTTATCTCAGAATCATTGGGACAATAAACATAATAAATCAGCCTATCGGAATCATTGTGACAGTAAACATGCTAAACCAGCCTATCAGAATCATTCTGACAATAACACTGATCAATCAGCCTATCAGAATCATTGTGACATTAAAGATAATAAACCAGCCATGTTTGAGTTTTACATTTATGTTTAGGGGTGTAATTCTTATTTCTTATTCCTCGTACAAACAGAAACGAACATCTGGAGCCGAGTTGAACTTTTGGGACCACCCCCAGCTTGTCGATTGGACTTTGGTGCCTGTGTGGTGGAGGTGAGACGGTCCCCTGATGATGACGTAGACTCCAGTACAGCTGACCTCGTTGTGGCCGGCACGCAGGCACAGGAAGTATTGGACAGAGAACTGACCAAACCGGGCAGCGCCAGTTCACAGGGTAGTCGTGGATCTGGTAAGCTTCCTCTCATTTTCATTTCAGCTTCTATAATAAAGCAGGATTTGAGTTATGTAAAAATAGATTCACACTTGCATTTTGCCCGGGGGGGGGGGGGAGGGGGGCTACTCAATACTGACTTTTAACTCCATACATCATGTACTTTAGGTGAGTTTGTATTTATTAGATTCACCATGCTACATGTAACAAATATATATCTTCATGTGGCTTTCAAGAAGGGGAGACAACTGTTGTTTCAAATCACAATCCTGGGAGATAACTCTATCACTCTAACACAACGGGGTGAATAACTCTTCACATGAATTGTTCAGGCTAATGGCATTCAATATCTCACATTGCTATTATATTGCTTTGTATTGCTTCATTCCATGTCTTTGACTGCTACTACAACATGAACGTAATCGTGAGAATTCAAATCCATGCAGTGCATCACCATTCAATAATCTCTTTTTTAAAGTTCCTTGATATAATCTACCACTTGGCTGTGTATTTCAGAGTCATCATTCGGGTCCTATGTTGTGAGCGAAAGACTTTTAGCTGATGCGCATAGTTTAGACGGGTCAGGTGATCAAGAGGAAGTAGAAGGTGCCGTTGCTTGTGCAGACTCACTGGAAGCTGTTGGAGGTGACCTGGCTGATCCAAATGCCAAAACATACAAGCTCTGGTTCATTCATGGTGGAATGGACACCGAAGGAGAAATATTTGACGATGTTCTGGTGTACCTCTTAGAGTAGTTCTTGTGCTGATAGGTTGATAGGCTTTAATTTGAGGTTGTACTCTTCAATAATTCCATCAGTATGATACAGCTATTTAATCATGCATATACTTACCTTCATGTACATACATATATGTATGAATACCCCATCTTCATACACCAAGTCGACTTCTCTATTCACACTGTGAATTAGCCTTGATGTATCAGTCCACCGGCTCTGTTCAACACAATTTATAAATAGACACTAAACGTCATTAACCTCAAATCCATTTGAATTTCAAAATGTGTCATATGAGAGTGTTATTGATTGACTGTCTTATTTGTCTGGTCACCCATACCGCCATATTAGGAGGTCACACCTACCACCATATTAGGAGGTCACACCTACTACCATATTAGGAGGTCACACCTACTACCATATTAGGAGGTCACACCTACCACCATATTAGGAGGTCACACCTACTACCATATTAGGAGGTCACACCTACCACCATATTAGGAGGTCACACCTACTACCATATTAGGAGGTCACACGTACCTACCGCCATATTAGGAGGAATGACTAAACTACTGAGAGAATACGTCGCCCTACACACATTGATTGGCTCTGTTCTGTTTTTGACCATAACATGAACCATCAGAAGCCCGGTACCTCCAAACATGTCACATTGAAAAGGTGAGGGGAAACGACTCCCTAGAAATGGAGGTGAAAAGGTTAATAAATTTATGAATTTATTAGAGTAAGAAAAATCTGTAATAGCTGAGAATGGGCAAAGTATCAAAAAAGTGTTATGCAGATATCCTCTTTTATATATATAAAGGAGTGAGATTTGAGTATGCATGTATACAAGAATCAAAAGCTCTGGATGTCCAAATCTTTCCAGAATTATGTTGCTCTACAAGAATACTTAATTAGCAAGAAACAATGTCTTCCATACCAATGTCAGTTTTAGATTTACATGTTATATAGATGCAATGTGGTTTGTGAGTGATTACATTATTATAGATGTTATCGTGAATATAGAACCGTCCTACACGAGAAGAAACACCCAGCAAATCAGGCCAGTAACTAATCTGCAATCAATCGGGCAAAAAATTCTCTCCTCAAATCAGAAGACAAAGTTTTGTAATTTTCAGAGGAGGCAAGTGGGATGTTGTTATTATGTTTAGATTTTTGTGAGATTGTTGATTTACCTTGTTGTCATACTTAGACAAGAGTGTTATTTGATCATCGTTATATAGATGAAATACTGCTGAACACAACATTAAATCCAATTCTCTCTCTTGATATATGCCCATAACTTCAATTTTCACCGTTTTGTTGTTACTGTCCTATTTTAGGAATGAACTTGCCAAGCAATGTACACCACATGTGCATTTGGTCATGAACCAGATTCATTTCAACTGTGAGTGGTAAGGACTTAGTTTTATGGGTATTGCATTGTCCAGTTGCTCTGGGGATGATGGACTTTATTAGGTAAACTGATCAAATTGGTGTTGATTGAATCTCAATGGAGTGACAGATTTATTGGAGAATTTAATTCAGCTGTTCAGATAAATATTTTGATGTCATAACTTAAATGAAAACTACTTCATGGTTATATTTAGAACACTGGGTCCATCTCAGTCTTACAGATTATCTGTCCAAAAGGATCAAGGTAATTTGAATTTCCTCAATGTGTCAATAGCAAATTGTTGTAATATAAGCTTACAGTCTGTCATGTATCTGCTGTGAAAAACGATGATATTGGTGGAAGTCTTTTTGATACAATCAACATGAACTGACAATTGTACATTTACATGCTTATGATGAACTCAACATTTGTATATTTTGCATGTTACAGTTATACAGTACCATTTATTCAGTGGTTTTTTTTTAATTAATTAGTGGAATTTTGTTACTGTCGAAATGTTTATTCTTTCCATTGTGATGCCAAAGAATGAGATCTCAAATGGCACAAGAAATCGCAAATCTGGAACCACACTTATTCGCACTAAAGGTTAACAGTTCTAGGTTTACAGTTTTCTCTGCTGTTGCATTTTGACTACTTTTTATTTATTATCTGTAGTTCATTATGTGTGTGTTTGCTAATCTCGTATATACGTGTCGGTCACATTTTAGTACACTGAGTACTACATTTATTATCTCGCCATCTTTTTTTTTTACCTCTTGGCTATGATTGACTTGGGTGTATTGTTGTCCCATGTATTGTCCATTCATCTGTTTATTGCTGTTTCTTGTTACTATCATATCTGGACATCACAACAACCTTGCCAAGGCCCACCAAATGCACACTGCTTGTGCAATTGGTCATGAACCAGAAGGATGTTAAGTACTAGTGGCGGCTATATCTATGGGTCACTGGGTCCAAGTATGTTCATTCGCACCAGTTATTCGTTGCCACCTTAACTTAAAGGTGTGAAGGATTACCAATTTGCACCATATACCTGGTCATGGTTTACAAGCCTTGACCTATTTTTTCAGTCATTGCCTCAAAGTATTAGAATGTAACTGTTCCTGAACCAGATCAACATTTCAATAGCCCTTGCATCTTCGCTTGCCAAGACAGCTATATATCGTAACCTTTGTACACAACCTTGGTCGGAATTTTTGTCTGTGCCACTTATTAAACAGATCTTTTGAAGTCAGTAATAATGGGTATCACACAATCGGATTGGTTCCAGCCAGGCTTAATTGCATCCAATGGGAGGCTTGCAAAATAGAACCAGAAGATAAACAAGAAGAGCTAGTTCTGTCGATTGATTTAGCTAAAATCAAACAGCAAGTGGCATCCACAGAATCTGATTGGATAATTGGTATTCTGTAAGTCCCCATCTCAGGCTGCTTTTGGCAGAGAGTTTTTGCTGGTATCTTGTTTACATGGCAGTGTGACTAACGTCACAGGACCTACGAAGTAGTAGGACTCCGACACGAACTGAACTCTTGGAAATCCCTTCTCTTCCCCACCACCCACCCCCCAGTTGAAATTCTGCTTATATTAAGATGGACACTGCCCAAGTCAGAATCAGCAGTGATTTTCATAAAAAATCACCAGAAATTTTCATCAAAAGTAGGTCAGCTGAGAACTTGCTGGTAACAGTCCCCTAATGCACCTTCATGTCAAAAATGATTCTAATGTCAACGGTTCTCCTTATTTTGCCATCGGATGGACTGACTCACTCATTACCAGACAATTTGCAAATGAGAGCCTACTTTGTAGGAATATACAATACAGATATAAACAATACTCTCTTTCCCAAGCAGCCTGTGCCACCCATTCATCACTGATGTGGGCCACTGGTCATTTCAGTCAAGGCCGTGTACAAAGGTTCACCATATGACCTCCGGAGATGTACCCCTTATTGTGAGGAAGAGGTGTTCAATGTGCACTGAAGGATTCATGTAATTTTATAATGTGATGCATGTAAATTATATGTTGAGACGCTTGTATAAAGTGTAAGTCTGGAATATAATTGTGTACATCAATGGTATTGTTCTTACAGGTACATTTACACTCATCCCTCATTATAACGCTGAAGTTGGGGGACAAAATAGTGACCGCACTATAGTGAGTCTTAATAACAGCAGCATACATATTGCACATATATACTGGGGGACATAAGTGGCTGTGCTATACTGAAACCTAATTCACCATGTTATAATGAGGGTACATAAGCTTTAATGATCTAATCAGTGTAACAAAATTATAATTTGCTGAAATGGAGTGCACATTATGACTGGTTCTAAGTGTGAATAGATTTAACTGTTGAAACTACCCCAAAACAGAGCACGCTTTAGCGAGGAATTGGCTACCACGAGGTGTGGTTTGAGTGTCAAAAATGAAATATTATCTATGGGAGAAATGATTTGATTGACCTATTAAAAGTGCAACGTTGTTGTGTATGCTCAGAATGATTGCATGGCATTGAATGGGGCCAGGAACTGGTGCATTTGTGCAAAATGACTGATTTTAAGGTGAAAACACCTTACAATTCTTACTGTAAACATATGAATATCGATTAGAACCAAAACAAGTTTTTATTCAATATGCATTGATTTGTGTGAGGTTAATTACATTGCGAAGCCTGGATTAACCTACTGATAATTTGACCTTGTGCCATGTGTGCTGAAGTTAAGAGCAGCCTTTTGTTTACTCCCACATTATATTGATCCTTTTCCATTTCTGCATGAATCAACCAGGAATGTCACTTTCCAAGCTTGTAAATAAACCGTTCATTAATTTCAAAATCGTGTTGTTTGGTATCTGTTTTCTAAATTTACATTGAGCCTTCTGATATTGTTAACTTTTAAGTTTCATACTTTGCTAGAAGATGAAATCTTCATGGCATTTAGAAACTTAAAGACTATTTGACTTGATAATCATTTGTCCAGCAGCAACTTTTCTCATGGGAGTGATTATCGAATTTATAACATGAACGTTTTCATCATCATGAGATTCTATTATGTCAACAAATTTCATGGCCGCTCTCTGAAGTTTACTCGACAATTTGGTCCATATGAAAGGCTGAAAATTGAATTAAATGTTCTATTAAAGTGCTGGTTAAAAGTGCTGTTTCTTTTCATTACCCATTGTGGTAGAGGGTTGAATCTTTCCGTATTATATATTTGGGTCAAGTTAAACAAGAATATGTAAAAATATAACCAAGATGGCCACCATGATGACGAATATCGATGAGATCCTGGAGTAGAATCAAACTGGACTGGTGTGTCGTGAAAATACCGGGCATCTGCACATGCACAGTGGAATAAAGGCATTTGCATGGACATTTTTGGGTAGAGATGGATCAATATTGGTCTTGATGGGTCTTGTGAGTTTGTCATATTGATGCACTTGAGAGGGAACATCCAACTGAAGTGGAGTGTAAGGGGAGTGTCATCCATCTGCGCATGCACAGTTGAAAAAAAAGGACATTTGAATGGACCATTTGGGGTAGAGGTGGACCATCCTTGATCTGAATGGGATGTGTGAAATGTCATATTGCAGCACTCATGGGAGGAGCGTTCGACTGGAATAGTGTGTGGTGGAAATACCATCAATCTGCACATGCGCAGTGGAAAAAGTGCATTTGAGTGGACGTTGAGGGGTTGAGATGGACTGTGCTTGCTCCTAATGGCTCAGTATTAGAAAAAGTATTTGAAGTCCGTTGCCCCCTTGGTAGCAGAGAAAGTAGAATCCCAGTATATTTGCCCTATGACCTTTGTGGAGAGTTTGACAGTAACTCCTTAATGCCTCTCAAAATGCCTTAAAGCCTATCTTAACGCCTCAACGCCCTATCTCAACGCCTGTCACAAGGCCGTGACGCCATGATGTAGGCAGATGAGAGAAAGAAAGATCAACACCTTCACAAGTTTTCATATACCCCATCATACCCAAGCTGGGGATTACAATTCAAGTATGCTCTTGTCCAATCAGAAACCGCCATTTGATGTTGCATCTGTCATATTCGTTCTTGCCCATTAGATGTCTTCTTGGCTGCTCTTGTCCAATCAGAAGCCACCATTTGGTGTTGTCAACCTTTGGCCATGTTCGCTCTGATCTGTTTGTTCTAATCGTCATCAGATGGGCCAGGCTACTGTAATGGTAATATGTACTGGAACAGCCGTTTGTGCAGTTTGATCGCATTTTGCAAGGCCTTGGTGGGGTGAAGCCCCATATCCTCTTCAAAGTGAGGCTTGGTCTTCATAATGGACGTGCGCATAGGGTCACCTTTCACTTCAAGCAGTAGGAGGCTATGTGCCCTGCATCGGGAAAACAGATCGCCATTATGGCAAGCCAAAGTGCTTTTTATTTGAGAATTTCCCATATCGGAAATTAGAATTTCCGATATCGGGAATTAGAATTTCCGATATCGGGAATTAGAATTTCCGATATCGGAAATTCAGTGACATTTCCAATATCGGGAATTGCGATTTCCGATATCGGAAATTAGAACTTCCGATATCAGAAATTCGAAATAAAAAGCACTTTGGCTTGCCATACGCCATGGCAGTTCTCCTAATGCAGGGGGGGGGGGGGGGTCATTTGGATGTACGCCTGTTGTAAGTTATCGTGACCGTCATCCTCGATCACCGCAGGTTGACTATTAATAGTATCTGTCGGTAGATAGACACTCAGCAGTCTTTGTTCTGATATCAGTCGGTGGAGTCTCTATTCACTCACTCATTCACTCACTTGATGGAAGTGACGTCATCACCGGACATCGCCGGCACATTGTCAGCATGCGCACGTGCCCAGTGGTACACCCTTTACCATAGAGCCCATAGGGCATATGGTACACCAGGGGTGTGGGTGAACCACCAGATACATCCGCATGCGTGCGATGATGTCACTTCCGATGATGTTCGGTGATGACGTCAATTTCATTAATAGTCAGTGTCCAGTGGTCCAAACGTGTGCGTGTGATTGGATGGTTGACAATGCATTAAGTCGATGTGGCATTAAAGCATTAAGCTATGGTGTTAAGGCATTAAGATAAGGCATTTGTGCATTAAGATCAGGCGTTTGGGCATTAAAGAGAATTAAGGAGTTGAGATGGGCGTTAAGGCTTTGACGGGCATCACTGCATTTCGATAAAATTAGCGTTCATTTGAAGCAATATCTAGAGCGTTACTGTCTTTAAAGGTGAACTGAAAAGCTTTCCAAGGTTCTGTTAAAAAGTCATAAAACAGGAACTTCTATAGTTGTTACAATTATGTGTGGTAATAGTTCTGTGTGTTATCGTTTTATTTTGGGTATATGAGAAAGCAAAACTTATACCGAGAGCCAGAACTTTTAAAAACGTCATCGCTTGCCTCCCGTTGTTTTTGGAACGTCATGACGTTATAGTGGTCCTCGTTCATTCATCCGACGTAGCATGACGTCACATTTGATTAAAACTTGAATGAAGGGGACCACTATAACGTCATAACGTTCTACAAACAAAGAGAGACAAGCGATGCAAGTTTTCAAGACGGATTTATAACAAGATAACTTAAATATTGTTATTAGTACAATTTTGCAAACTATATTTGCCCCAAAAACGTATAAAAGTTATGTCACATAAGACAAGATGTATATAAGCAACAATTTAGATAAAATTAAAAGCTTTGCAGTTCACCTTTAAAAGCAAGTGTATCTAAAAAACGTGCACAGTCAACACTCAACCATTAACATGGCTTATACTTGCTCGGAGTGCGAACGCAAGTTCACCAAACATTGCGATATGATGCGACACCAGGAGAATACACATGGGATTGAAAGTTGTACCGAGGCACAAGAGGCCGATGCAGATGCTGAGAATATACCAGCTGATTCTGGGAATCCGCCGACTGATACCGAAGCAGAGACTGCTGAGAGTCTAATTACTGACAGAAGAGCTTGACCTCTGATAATCAGCCTACATCCCAGGAAAGACTGAGTGAGGAAGAACTTATCTTTTGGGATCATATTGTGACAGCAGCTATTGATACTCAAGCTGCGATGATCGAGGACACCGAACAGGATAACTTACAACAGGCGTACATCCAAATGCGCCCCTGCATCAGGAATACAGTCAGGGTGATCTATGAACAATAGTATAGCCTGCTACTTCTTGAAGTGAAAGGACCCTTACACAGGTCCATCATGTAGACCAAGCATCACTTGGAAGAGGATACCTGCATATGGCGTATACATAGTAGCTTAGTAGCATTTGCTAGATCCTGTGTTAAATGTGACGATTTTAATCAACGTCACAAAACATTGTTGCAGAAACTTATAAAACAGGGCTATTCCACCAAGCGCCTCCATTCAAAGTTTCTCAAATTTGGCGACACATATCGCATGCTGATAGCAAAATATGAACCTAGCGTGCAAGATCTATGGCGCTATATTTCGTAACTTGTGTCTAATTCCGCTTAACCCGGGGCTAGGGGCCGTATGAACTCATGTACTTCAAGATCCTCATGGTACTCATATGAACAGTCACAATCAAAGCGTGACTGAGATACATCATTCTTTAGATGACGACTTCACAACGAATATTATGGATTAAGAATACTGATCATCTATACGGATTTGATATTTTTGGAACATCATGATGTCTTGCCGGCATCATTGAAAACTGTTGACCGCCTCTCTCTTGCAGGAAACAAGCCTATGTTTCTGTATACTATGATTGTCTTTTTGAATTTGGTGCTAATGCTGTTGTATGGAATATGGAATAGGTCTTTGGATTATGGACGCGGATATTCTCTAATGGACCACGGCTGAATTATGAATGACGGACTAGACGCTTGTAACTGATTAGACAAGAGCATACTTGAATTGTAAACATATCCAAAGCGGCTCCCCCAGCTTGGGTATGATGTAACATAGGGGGAATAAACTTTATGAAAATTTGTGTACGTGTTGATCTTTCTTTCTCTCATCTATCTGCATCATGGCGTCAAGGCGTTGGGACGGGCGTTAATATAGAGCATTAAGGCGTTAAGATAGGCATTAAGGCTTTAAGATAAGCGTTAAAGCGTTTCTGTAACTATCCACAAAGGTCATAGGGCAAATATACTGTTTTTCTGCTTTCTCTACTACTACAGGAGGAACTGGACTTTAAATACGCTTTCTCTACTACTGATGACGTCACATTCGGCTGCCCATTAGGAGCAAGGAAATGCACCTTGTCCACTGTGCAGGCGCAGATTGACGGTATTTCCACTACGCTCCAGTGCAGTCAGACGCTCCCCCAAAGAGTGTTTCAATTTCGGACCATTCAAATGACCGAGTCGGACCATTATTGTTCCATCTTTACCCTAAAACGTCCATTCAAATGCACCCTTTTCACTGAGCATGCGCAGATGGACGGTATTTCCACTTGTCCAGTCTGATTCTACTCTAAGATAGCTTCGATATGACACCCCACATTGCCCATTTGGACCACGAATAGTGCAACTGGACCCCCGAAACTTTCACCTCAGGCCTGCTTATGCACTGCGCATGCGGACGATGACTTTCAGCGAAAGCCACCCAATGGCCACGAGACCCCATTCATCGTATTATACAGCGTGAGACAGGAAAAACATGTACGCACACCCAATAGTAAAACCCACAAGAGAAAATGACCCCTACCCCATTACTCCTACCCCACACATGCATTCCCGGAGATGTCAATTAACATCAAAGTAACTGACGGGGATCTGGGGGCCTATTAATAAAGGGGCGTGACCTTTAACCCGTGCGCATGGAGATTCCCGGACATTCCCGAAAATTTTAACATTGAAGTGACTGAAGCGTATCTGGGCACCTATTTCGAGCAGAAATGTTCAAATAAGGGGAGATAATCAGGAAGTCACCTCTGCGTGGCTCCGGGTGTAAGAGTTATTTCCCCTAAACACCTTTATCTCCACTTTATATACTACTCATAACATGTGCTGTGGGATCAAAATCGCCCGAGATCTCCTTCTAATTCTTACACAAATAGATCATAAATGATTCTACTGGGTTAGGATGTGTGGAAAAGACAATAACATGTGTGGTCGGGTCAAAATGGTCTCCTCAATAATTCTTCAGCAATGATGTCAGAACTGGATATACGGGATTTGAATGTATAAGTGACATAGTTTGTATTATCAAACTGGTCCTCGGTATCCTCAATAATTCTTCAATAAATAGACAGAACTGATTCCACGAGGATAGGATTGTTAGAGAGATGTTGTGGTTTGACATGTTTTGAGGGGTCAGAATGATCCATGATCTCTTCAATAATTCATGAACAAATATATCGTAACTGAAATACATGAGCAGTGTGACTAACGTCACAGGACCTACGAAGTACAGTAGGCATTAGGACTCGAACGCGAACTGAACTCTTGGAAATCCCCACCCCCAGTTGAAATCATGCCTATATTAAGATGGGCACCGCCCAAGTCAGAATCGCCACTGATTTTCATCAAAAATCACCAGAAATTTCCATCAAAAATAGGTCAGCTCAGAACTTGCTGGTAACAGTCTCCTAATGCGCCTTCATTCCAAAATAAATAACGATCACCGATTTAATTTTACATTTTTTTTTTAAAGGAAACAGATTGAATAATATAGGTTCACTAGATTTCAAGCTTTACGTGTGAAAATACATCTACATTCTTTAGTGGTTTTTAGTGCCCTTGTCCAGGATCAAAACAACTTTTTAAATCACATTATTTTCCCAACAATACACCAAATTTTTATATATAGTACTATAGTATAGAAAGGTAGCATTTATGTAGTTTACGGTAATTCAACTCGAGACCAACACCTTCTATGCACAAGATAATAATGATTCTATGTGATTCTCCTGGGCATAACCGGTACAAAGACGAATAAATAGCGTCTCTACATCACGTTGTTATCTAGATATATGAGACAACACATTTTGGGTATCGGCAATCTGATGAATGTACTATTCCGGTTTCCTTGTTTCACATTATATTCTATGGCAGTTGATCGGTGATTTTCTTTATGATAAACGTTAAACCACCTCAGCTTCGTTGTGCAAACAGCGCTGAATTTTTGAGGGTATATGCAGTAGGGTATTTTTAGCCGGAGAGTAACTGATAGGCCTAGTCATTAAATGCGATAAAACGCTGGAGCAAAACGGACCACAGTTTTCTTGGCAATGATGACATGTTTGGATGTGAAACAGGATACACGTTACAGGCTACAGCTTACATATATATAACAATATACTGAAGTGTTAATTATAAATCTAATTTTAATCAGAATTATTTCAGATCAGAACTTGCTGGTAACAATGCCCTAATGCACGTTCATGCCAAAAATCAAGGTTCTAATGTCAACGGTTCTCCTTATTTTGCCGACGAAAGGATTCGGATGGACTGACTGACTCACTCATTACCGGACAATTTGCGATCTGTAGCCTACTTCGTAGGAATATACAACAGAACAAGACATGTTTAGTGATATCAAAATGGTCCGTTGTCACTCAACAAATCCGTTCAGAACTGGTTCTACGGGGATAGGGTGAAAAATATAGAGTTGGTGGGAAAATATACCGGCTGACTGACGTCGTATGATTAGTAGGAAGCCGTGAAATTCATTATTATTTTTGAGGCTGATGAGTCACGTCACGGATGACGTCACTGCAGGTCAAGTGACTTCCGGTGACATCAATTCCGGGTCGAAGGTCACTTCCGGATCAAAGGTCACGTCCGGTCACGTGACGGCCCAGCAAGAGTTATCTGCTCCTACATAAGACCGTACGCTTCAGTGATCTCCAATGTTAAATCCAATGGGCAACCCACTCATGAACACTTGTGGTATGTGGTCTGGCACCTTGTTTTCTCTGTCTCGAGATGTAGAACACGGCGGGAGGGGTCTCGAGGCCGGGGGTGCCTTTCGCTGAAAAGTTAACGTGCGCATGCGACGTGCATAGTTAGATCTGGTGTGGACGTTTTGGGTCTGGGCGGGCCCCTATTAGACTGATTGGTTCGTGTGAGGTATCAATGTGTAGCACTCGTAGGGGAGCGTCCGACTGGACTGGTGTGTAGTGAGAGAAAGGCTATGGTGTGCACGCGCAGGTAGGGAATTGTGGGGAAAGGGCACTGAAATGGACGTTTTGGGACCGAGGTGGGCCCATATTGGGCGTACTGGGTCGGGGAGGGTGTCCATATGAAGCGCTCCTCCAGGCCGATCATGTCACGGGTGGGTGCATGTAAAACTTTTCTCGGAAAAGATCCGGAAACACGGACTTTACCCCGAAACTATGGAAGACCCCTATCAACCAGGTCTAGGGGTGCTAATATCGGTTCCCAGCGGATCGTGGCCTGCTGAGAGACGCAGAATGGGTTAGCGGGTGTAATAAAAGCGTACCTGAGATACAACACATATCAAGAATCGTTAACTAGAAGACTAAACTGTGAAGTCATGTGGCTCTGTCAGTATGTCGGCACCTCTTCCCACTTCCCTTTTATGTGTTGAAATTTTTACCTGTATATGGCGAGATTCTTCTGGTGGACGTTTCGTCCCCGAGGGCCGCCCCCTGTACAGACCTTTTGGTCTTTGATATATGTTGGCATTGTGGGAAGTTGATGTTGGGTCGACATCGGGCCTTACAGACTAGTCTTTTGCGTTAAATGCCGTCATTTTTATCTGACGACGATACAGCTCACCAATCCCCAGTGTACGAGTTGTCACAGCGACACAGCTCACCAATTACCAAAATACGAGTTGTCAGAGTATTCCATCATAGCTCTCTATATTTGTATCTAATACCGCTTATGCCGTCGCTAGGGGCCGTGTGATCATGTCTTCCATTTTACACATGAACAGGTACAATAAAAGCGTTCCTGAGATACAACACATATCACGACTCGTTAGATTCTTGGTATGTGCTTTAGAATAGGTTATTCAGAAGACTAAACTGTGAAGTCATGTGGCTCTGCCAGTATGTCGGCACCTCTTCCTACTTCCCTTATATGTGTTGTAATTTTTACCTGTATATGGCGAAATTCTGCTGGTGGACGTTTCGTCCCTACAGGCCTTTTGGTTTTTGATATATGTTGGCATTGTGGGAAGTTGATGCTGGGTCGACATCGGGCCTTACAGACTAGTCTTTTGTGTTAAATGCCGTCATTTACATCTGACGACGATACAGCTCGCCAATCCCCAGTGTACGAGTTGTCACAGCGACAGAGCTCACCAATTACCAATATACGAGTTGTCATTTCTATCATAGCTGTGTAGATTTGTATCTAATACTGCTTATGCCGGTGCTAGGGGCCGTGTGATCATGTCATTCAAGTTGCCACATGAACAGGTACAACAAAAGCGTACCTGAGATACAACGCATATCACGAATCGTTAGATTCTTGGTATGTGCTTTAGAATAGGTTAACAAGAAGACTAAACTGTTAAGTCATGTGGCTCTGTCAGTATGTCGACACCTCTTCCCACTTCTCTTATGTGTGTTGTAATATGTCAAATTGAGATTTGTTCCCGAAATATAAAAAGCGGAACACGGAATTTATAGTCCTATGCTAGGGAAAGGCGATCAGCTGTACATATATAGTAGACGAAGTGCAGATATTTCTACCCTCATACACTAACCCATAGGGGCGACCCGTGGACCCTGGAGTTTATCCGGAACTCATAAGCTCTGGCATACTGGCGATGTGGGTTCGTCTACCATGGTAGAATTACCTCTCCCTGCTGGGTACAGAAGCGTTTGTGTGAGTGAGTGAGTGAATGAGTAAGTGAGGCGTGCCCAACGCATTGACGCACTAACGATGGTGAGTGAGTGAGTGAGTGAGTGAGTGAGTGATAGTAAGTGAGAATGAGAAAAAGTAAGTGAGTGGTTATATAAGTTCGTTTGTAAACCATTAGCCTCAGTCTTTGTCCAACCCTTGTGTCTTAACGCCATAATGTAGACAGATGAGAGAACAACAAGGATGACAGGTCAATCATTTTATTCTCCCCTCTAACATATCCTACCCGCGTTGGGGATGCCGTGTTGGGTATGTTTACAATTCAAGTATGCTCTTGTCCATTCAGAAGCCGCCATTTCAGAAAGTTCAATCTTCGGCCATTGTCGCTTTTGCCCTAAGGGTCTTCGGTCAGGCCAGGATACCGTAACGGCAACATGTCCTGAAACAGCTGTTTGCGCATTTGGATTGCATTTTTCCGGGCCTCGGTGAGTGGTAACCCCATATCCTCCTCCAAGTGACGCTTGGTCATGATGGACTGATGCGTGAGGTCGCCTTTCCTTTCAAGCGGTAGCAGGCTATACCGTTCATAGATCGCCATGGCTGTTTTCCTGATGTTTGGGCGAATTTGGATGTACGCCTGTTGCAAGTTATTCTGCCCAACGTCCTCGATTATCGCAGCGTGGGTATTAATAGCCTCATGCTCCATACGATCCCAAAAGGTTCGTTCTTCTTCACTTCCCTGGATCGTAGGCTGACTATATGAGTTCAATCTCTCAGTATCAGGAGATAGACTCTCAACAGTTTCTGTTCGGTATCATTACCTGCATTCTCAGTGTCTGGATGTTTATTTCTCTTGTGCCGCATCATATCGTAATGTCTTGTGAACGTACGTCCATACTCAAGGCAACGATAAGCCATGTTGAGGGGTTGACTGTGCAGGTGTTTTGGATATACTGCTGACGTAAAGCCCGTCGTAGTCTGGGTACCAAATTGTTATGAGCTAATATTGCGACTTCCTCTTTCGAATACCCTTTGTGGTGAAACTTGTTTTC
Organism: Hanleya hanleyi; assembly: GCA_036873755.1. Classification (NCBI taxonomy): domain Eukaryota; kingdom Metazoa; phylum Mollusca; class Polyplacophora; order Lepidopleurida; family Hanleyidae; genus Hanleya; species Hanleya hanleyi. The sequence continues at coordinate 140,621 of JAVTVY010040727.1, read as the reverse complement.
GGGGGCCTCCACCACCTCGGCGTCCATGTTTTCCTTGAACACATCTTTCCCTAGTCTTGTGTTCACATTGTGTTCATTCCCTTGTACGAATTTGGGTTGGTCCTTCACGGTTGGGTGATATTCCGCGACTGGTGGTGTGAAAGGGGCCCGGTGTATTAAGGCGGCGCCGGTTGCTGCTGCAGGACGGGCGCTGCCAGGTGTGGACACGGTGAATGGTGTGGGGGTATATGACACCTCGCCGGGTAACAGGTGAGTCGGCAATCGGCGATCATCGGGGGTATGATCTTTTAAGTCTACGAACAGGTAGCCGTACAGACAACTTGTCGTTACTTGAAACGCTTGCATGAAATGATCGACGTTCTGAGGATAAATTTATCTACCAAACACACGGATATGAGCTCTGTCGATGGGATTGGACAACAACACAAACTTTGGGCAGTTCAAGGCAATATCCATGAGCGCCTTCTCTTCAGGAAAAAGATTCTGGGTCAAATAGATGACGAGATCCTTGGACGCACCCATCAGATCATCTAGCACCACCACGTTGGTCTGCTCGGGGTCGAATTAGTAAGCTTGATCCATATCGCGAGGAATGCCTGGGACGAGCTTCACATTCTGTAATCTTGTAGTTTCGCAGGCGGACTGTCAGTGGCTGTAGCACCAGACTATACGGGTATAACTGAGGGGGTTTTCCTGTAAGAATTTGATCACAAAGGACGTCTTGCCTCATCCCGTCGGGCCGCTGATCGTCATGGTATAGGGATGCTCTAATTCCACTTGGCGGACTCATAGCCGGTGGACTCAGTGGTGTCTCTTGTCCATGCATCAGGCAAATATGTCAGAGCATATTGTCGCGACGAGAGAGTGTCTTCTGACAGAACGTACATGCACTCGACATGGTCAGAGGGTGGCTAAAGACAGAGGCTAATGGTTTATAAATGATCTTATATAACACACTCTCTCACTTTTACTCACTCTTACCCACTCAGTCACTCACCATCGTTAGTGGGTCAATGCGTTAAGACGGGCATTGAGTACGCCTCACGGGCGTTGGGCACGCCTGACTCACTCACTGACACAAACACTTTTGTACCCAGGAAGGGAGGTAACTACCATGGTAGACCAACCAATGTCACCAGTATGCCCGAGCTCAAGAATTCGGGATACACTCCAAGGTCCATGATTCGCCCCTATGGGTTAGTGTATAAGGGTAGCCATGTGTCAATGGCGCATCTGAGCGACGCTGCACTGTGTCTATTCTATATGTGATGTGACGTCATCCGTGACGTCACCGTGGCGTCAGATCCACGTGACTTCACACCCTCACCCTCAATACGACAGAATTCCACGGCTTCCAACTACTCATATGATCCTACAGAGGAATATTCTGCGTGCATGTCTGAAGATTCCACATCGACCAGGAATGACATATGCGATGATTTGTATATCAGTCACGCGTTTATTTTAGCTGTTCATGTAGAGATCTTGAATTACAACATATATGACATACCTACACGACCCCTAGTATTGTCATGAACGGTATTAAATACAAATATCCAAGAGCAATGATGTATTAGCCCTATAAAGTCATCTGATGTAAAGTAATTAACTAAGTGGCTGTTAGATTTGTTTTGTTTGGACAAAATGGTACGGGCTCTTCTCAATGATTTTTTAACAATTAGGTAGAACTCATTATAATTATAATGATTTCATATGCGTGCTCAATGTATATATTAGTTGCAAGGTTAGTGTGGGAAATCTTATATTTTAGGGCAAGGGCTCAAAAATGCCAGTTTGTAACATGCCGAGATCAATGGACGAGTTCATGTGGTCTCTCAAATGGGGGTTGATTCTGTCAAAGCAGACGACAATTATGCAAGAAAACATCAACAGACATTTTCATACATAAATTAAGATGAAGATTTTCTAACAAAGCACCTGTAATTCAACATGTCCATGTTTGAATGTATGCAATAATGAACCCCCTTTTACCAGTATGCCGTGCCAGATATATGCACGGTTACCAGTAACTAAGATGTACAAGTGTTATAAAATGGGATGCCATGTATACAATAGATGATTCTACGGGGATAGGATAGACGATACCGTTCTATGACATGTTTTGTTGGCTCAAGATGGCCTGTGATCTCTTCACTAATTCTTCAGTAAGTATGTCAGAACTCTTTCTACATGGATAGGATGTATGGAAGAGACCATCACATGTTTTGGGTTTGAAAATGGTCCGTAGTATCCTCTGCAATTCTTCAACAAAGAAAGTGACTCTACTGGGTGAACCATGACATGTTTTGATAGGTCAAAATAGTCCGTGGTCTTTCAACATATAGAGCAGAACTGGTTCTACACGGATAGGATTGTAGAGGAGACCATGACGTGTTTTATGGAATCAAAATGGTCCTTGACGTCGTTCTTCAACCAATAGGTGAACTGATCCTACGGCGATAGGAGAGTGCGCTGTCTAAAGTCCAACGCACACAGCGAACATTTTGTTGTATTAAAACAAAAACACAGTGTTCTGAGCCTTTGTCTGCTGTGTGCGGGGGTCCAAAAATAGAAAACATCTATTCGGAACAAATGTTCATGAGATCAAAGGATCGTCAAGAATTGAGACCGATGCTTCGTCTACTTGTGGCGCTGGCGGTTTGTTTCGAGATGAAATGTTCGCCGGAACCGGAAAAAAAAAAAAAAAAAAAAAAAAAAACAACAGGCAAAAACACGAAACATGTTCTAAAACAACAAAATGTTCACTGTGTGCGTTGGGCTTCACGAGTAGTATATAAAATGCTTTTCGGGTCGCATTCGCCTCACTGCGCATGCACGAGAAACCGAAAGTGGAGGTTTTGTGGAGGTGTAGGAGTGTTGTGCGCAGGTATGATGTCACTTCCGGTCTGGATGAATGGGGCGTGACCTCGGGGGCATGTATTCCTCCGCGGTTATGCGGTCTGGCGGTGATGCGGTCTGCCTCCGCGGTCCGAAAGTAGTCCCAAAACCGTGTGTTTTCGTGAGAATGTTCGGCAATCTGTAGGGATCGCTAGTGGACCGATTGGGTGGAGTGAGGTATCAATATGAAGCATACGTAAGGGAGTATCCAACGGGCTGGGTGTGACATGCAACTGACGTCATTCTGTGCATGACAACATTCTGCGCATGCGCAGACAGGGAATTGTGGGAGAAGGGTATGGAAATAGACGTTTTTGGGCCTAGGTGGGCCACTAGTGGGCCGATTGGATCGAGTGAGGTATCAATGTGAAGTATTCGTGAAGGAGCATCCACCTGGACTAGTGTGTCGTTCGTTGTCCACATTCTGCGCATGCGCCGACAGGGAATTGTGGGAAAAGGGTATGGAACTAGAGGTTTTGGGGTCGAGGTGAGCCCCTAATGATCCTATGGTGTCGTATGAGGTCTTATTTTGAAGCTCTCGTGAGGGAGCATCCACCTGGACTAGTGTGTCGTTCGTGTTCAACATTCTGCGCATGCGCAGACAGGGAATTGTGGGAAAAGGGTATGGAAATAGAGGTTTTGGGGTCGAGGTGAGCCCCTAATGATCCTATGGTGTCGTATGAGGTCTTATTTTGAAGCTCTCGTGAGGGAGCATCCACCTGGACTAGTGTGTCGTTCTTGGTCAACATTCTGCGCATGCGCAGACAGTGAATTGTGGGAAAAGGGTATGGAAATAGACGTTTTGGGGTCTAGGTGGGCCCCTAATGGTCTGATGGGGTTGAGTGAGTTATCAATGTGAAGCATTCGTGAAGGAGCATCCGACTGAGTGGATGTGACGTAAAACTGACGTCATTCTGCGCATGCGCAGTATACCAAGTATATGGAAATATACATTTTGGCGCCGACATGCGTCACTATTGGTCCGATGGAGTCGTATGAGGTCTTATTTTGAAGCTCTCGTGATTTTGAAGCTGTCGTGAAGCAGCATCCGACTGGACTAATGTATCATCCGTGTTCAATAGTCTGCGCACGCGCAGTCTGGTCGTAGTATAGAAAGCAGGCATTTTCGGGATGCGTGGGAATGTGTTTGGGGTACTAAACCCCATATGGTCCATGGTTGTGGTTTGGTTGTGTGGGTTCTGCGCAAGTGTGCGTGGCGTCATTTCCGGTTTCACTAAAACTACCTCCGGCGTAGGGTCCGGATTTTCAATATCCAAGTTTTTCCCGGCCCGACCCGGCCGCAGCGCGCGCGGTTTATCCGGCCGCACGCGCGCGCACGCGGGTTAAAGGGAAGTTTCGCAAGTGTGCAAGGGCACTATATCACATCGGGGTATATATTTCATCCAAGTATAGCGGAAAGCGGTTGTCGTGAATAACAACAAGTTCAGCAATGTTTATACAGTTTATTATCCCCAATGTTACATCATACCCAGGCTGGGGGAGCCGCATTGGGTATGTTTAGTATGTTCACAGCAAAACGAATTGAAATATCAAGCACCATGTTTTATTATTTACCGCACCGTCACATTTAATGTTTACTGAGCTCAAGTCAACGATCAGCATGTAGACATAGAGAGTATATACGGCATGATATCCTATTCATCAGTGCAAGGGTGACGCATTCAGCCGATGGAGGTGGTCGATCAGCTTGGTAACGAAGAACGTAACATTGGTGACCCTATCTACGACCCATTGTGTTTTGGGGCATTGACGATGTGCCCATCTCAAGGGATCCACGGTGTCCAGTTTCTCCAGCATCGTCTCTAGCGACGCCCGGTTAATGGTGGTGAACGGCTGGTCAAACACATGGCTGTTATTACTGGCATAATCATACCGTAACTGGTCCGTCTCTTTGTGACGTAAGATGTACCCGAAAGCGACATTCAATTTGAAGACCGTAGCTTGGTCATTGAAGATGGCTTCCACGTAACTGCGTAGACGGGCGAGGTCGGTCAGTGGGAAATTGTAGATATCTGGAATAGGGCGATCACGATGGAAAACGTGCCGTATCATGGGCCATTGGCGCCGATAGATGTCACTCACTGGATGGGGGTCCTGTAACAGATCGCTAGGAACATCCACTGCATCTTCCACAAAATGTTCGATGTCGTCAGGCTTATGACTAGCAACAGTAATGTTAGGGACCGGCTGGATATCTAGGCTCTTCTGAACTGTGGGTATAGGCGGGCTCTTCGTGATCGCATCACCACTGGCATTCTTCTCCCCGGGCTCATCTTCACTGAGTCTGACCCTCCTGGGTGCCTCTTTAGTGGAAAGTTGTCGCCCAAACCGTGGTGAGAGACCATGAATCAAACGCTGATGCCGTCTTAACTGACTGGGTCGTTTGAAGAGTTGACCACATGCATTACATTGTTCCGTCGCGCCCTCGTGGAATGAGCGTTCGTGGCGCAGTAAAGGATCCTCCCGATTGAATGACCGTGTGCAGGTTATACAAGTATACCGTGCATCGTTGTGGGTGGAGGCCTCGTGGCGTCGTAAATTTTCTAGGCGAGTAAACGGGTTCTGGCAAGTTGTGCAAGTGAACATCTTGGTGCTGTTTCGTGCCTTATAGGTCTTCTCCGCCATGATATCTACCCCCATGTGTTTAGTGATTATGTTTTCCACCATGAGCAGATCACATATATCGGCGACATGCTGCATCTCATCAACGATATGGATACGGTGCGGCAGAAGCTTAGCTCAGTGGGATGGCTCCATGGCTGTTGGCTCCACTGGTAAGGCAAGTAGCTCCTCTCGTCAGATAGGCTCAGGCTGGTGAGGTTGCACTGGTGAGGCTCAGGCAAGTAGCTCCTCTCGTCAGATAGGCTCAGACTGGTCAGGCAGGCTCAGGCTGGTCAGGTCAAGCAGGCCAATGAATGCAGCAATGCCCTAAAAATTCCCACTTTTATACACCTACATAGAAGTACCCGGATGTAGGCGCGGACGTCACCGAAAAAACCCCACCCACATACAGCTCACTACATGCAGTCGCCTCCTCAAGAACCTCATACATACCCGGATGCAGGCGCGTACGTGAAGTGCCCGGATGAAGACACGGACGTCAGCGAAATTCTGGCGGGAAAACCCCCACAGACAGGTCAGTACATGCATTCCTATCATATTTCCTACCCAGGTCACGCCCGATTCACGCGGACCGGAAGTGACAGGGACTACACCCGTAGAGCTACGTATAGGCGCGCATGTGCGACATGGTCTATAAAACACGTCCCTCTGGATCCCATACCCCCATTCCTACGGTTACGGAGCCAATACGGACACCCATCCCTATGCGACTCGCATTTTACAGCATGCGACCGTGGTTAATTCACTCACGGGTTACCGAGCAGTGGTTCGGTCCATGTTTGCAGATGGCGACGACAACGAAGGACGACGCCAGATCCTGAAAGAGTTCACAGAAGCGGTCCTCGACAGAGTGCACACGATGGAAAGGTGTGCTATCACACCACTACTGGACTATGACAGCCATCCTTGATGCCCGGATTATGGATCACGAGCGCTCAGGCCGGAACCAACGACGGCTCGTTGGCCTAGTAATGGTCGTTGCCCTATTGACCCTGACGCTGTGGCATTGACAGTGGAACCTGACCATAAATACGAGGGTCAGTCACAGTGTGCGTCATTCACCGATCGTCATTGAGTCAACCATGCCATCGAGGAACTTGACCATAAATACGAGAGACAGTCAAAGGGTGTGTCATTCACCGTTCGTCATTGGGTCAATCATGTCACCAGCCCTACGAGCCATCCTTCCCCTTACACCCCGGGTGGGGTTACACGTCTATGAAGATAAAGTCACCATCGTGGAAGGCCGTGGAGATGTTTGCTGGTCGCGCGCTGAGACCGTATCGAATACGGTTACGCTACACCGTAACGGCTGGACCAAATTTAAGCGGGTGTTGAGTCATGAGGTCATAAAGGCTGCTCGAAAAGTCTATTAATAAAAGACTGATCTTCGTCCTTGTGAATTCGTCTTCTGTCGTGGCTCGGATTGTCAGACGAACCATGACTAGGTATGAAGTTACTTTCCTTGTTTAGCATGTAGAGTGAGAGACGTCGGACAGCCGATGATGAAATGAGGATAATGCTACATGTATATACTGTGAACTAATTAATACGTCTTGTTGTGAGTGAGCGGGTGCTCAAGTCAGGTAGGTACTATATATATACCGTATATAAATAAAAGCTTCGCTCCGAGAGACGTTTTTCTGGAAATACAAACAAACGATCTTGCCAAAAGGCTGCTTATGTAGACCATTGAAACTGCACACGTTCAAACTAAATCACACATATATACAGCCTCCACACGAAAAGGCATAGGTTGAGGTTGTTATTTGCATCAGGAATAAGATTTGGTTTAGTCATTTTCGGGAAAGAACGTCATGAGAACATCTGTGTAAAATACCATATTTCGCAAGTAATTGTTCGAACTTTTGGTTAGAAGTGTCAGGTCTGTAATTCAGTGATTTTAGGCAAATGACGGGGCGAGTGTTAGCGAGGTTTTTGCACCCATGAAATATTACGGGTGAAATAAATTTTTCAGTCATCATGGAAAGCACTATTTTGCTGAATGCTAATGGTAATTATGAGACTCTGGGTCTTCCGAGTTCTTGAATAACAGCATGCATCTTAAAGTAGTGGATTTGTGTGAAATCGTCGATTTTGTGTTGATAACAGCACCTTTTTTTATCTATGTAAACCCATGAAGTTTGTTCAGCATCAAAATAACACCGAAATATTTGTCGTGTAATTAGGCAGATGTTATCCAAAGATGATAGTAGTGTAAACTTAGGGCCTAGGCGTCAAATGATCGTGAGCAGGCTGAGGAGGGAAAGCAGGGATGGAGTGACGTCATCACTGAAAGTGAAATCATCACCGGAAGTAAGCTTACCATCGGAAGTGACTTCATCACCGGAAATGACATCATCATCGGAAGTGACATCACCAAAAATGAATTAACACAAGATCATGATCATGTTTAGGGTCAGGATCAATGAAGGCATCATTATCAGATTCAAAATATGGAGTAAAGGTCAAAATGTGAGTACCGATAAACCACGAGTAACAATCAAAACCTGAAGTAACATTCAAAATATGAGTATTGATCAAATCTGAGGCAACGGTCAACATATGAGTTACGGCCAAATTCTGAAGTAGCAGTCAAAATATGAGTAACGTTCAAACTTTGGGGCAACGGTCCAAATATGAGTAACCATCAAAATCTGGAGTAATGATCTAAATTCGGTGTAACATTCAAAATTCGGAGTAACCTGCTGAAGAAGGAGTAAAATCAAGTTTATGTTCGAGAGAAGAACCGGTTCAGGTTCAAAGACTCGGCCAGTCAGAATCATGTATGCTTCCACTATGTTTTATCATGTCATTATTTGTATAAAAGCCTCGCCATATTTAGTCTCAGACGATCTATCAACCCCATAAAATTCTCATTCTATTTGCACTCATTTGCACAAATACGCTACTGTACTTTAATATGCTGTTATTCAATAACTCGGTGACCATGCAAGAGCATACAACAAGAAAGTTGTTCTATGATAACTGAAAAATTACTTTTATACGTAATATTTGGCACTGCAATTAACCGCATCTCATAGGGGTCAACACCTTGTTTCTTGATCAACCTAAGTCAATGAGGTAACTTAATGCCGGAATATTTCCAGAGCTATTGGCCTAAGCTCTGTAAAACTCATAGGCTGATATTACTAATCTATAGCAATATTTGGACAAATAACTTATTATTTTCAGAAATTTGGTTACCATAGAAACAGGTTACTAAAGGCTTCGGTTGGGGAATTCTTCTGGATATGAAATCGTAATCACATAATACCGGTATGCAATAACAATAAAGGAAGGTCCATGCGGTTCATCTTCATCGAACAAATTCCTCAAACTATTTTTGTTTCATGACGCTTAGTTGCCGGTTGCATGGTAACCGTGTCTGAAACTAGTAGGGATGAAGTGACATCTTGCTTTTCCGTACACAATGTTAATGAAAAGTTAATGAAAAGCAACTGCAGTGAACCAGGAATTTTCCATTTTTGGCGTAACATGCCTTCATATAAGAAAAGTTTTACATTATAACTTTTCCGTTCATAGATAAGTAGTAACCTAACCGCATTTAAAGTCTTTGGCTCGTCACTGCGCATGCGCGAGAACAAAAAACGGGGCGGTCATGGGGCGGTGTGCGCAGGAGTGTTGTGCGCAGGTATGACGTCACTTCCGGTCTGGGTGAATGGGGCGTGACCTTGGGAGCATGTATTCCTCCGCGATGATGCGGTCTGGCGGTGATGCGGTCTGCTTCCGCGGACCTAAAGTAGTCCCAAAACCGTGGGTTTTCGTGAGAATGTTCGGCAATCTGTAGGGACCGCTAGTGGACCGATTGGGTCGAGTGAGGCATCAAAGTGAAGCATTCGTGAAGGGGCATCAGATGGGCTGGGTGTGGGGTTGACATATCGTCATTCTGCGCATGCGCGGTGGACAAAGGGTATGGAAATAGACGTTTTAGGGTGTAGGTGGGCCAGTAGTGGCCCTATGGAGTCGTATGAGGTATCAATGTGAAGCATTCGTGAGGGAGCATCCACCTGGACTAGTGTTTCGCTCGTTGTCAACATTCTGCGCATGCGCAGGCAGGGAATTGTGGGGAAACGGTATGGAAATAGACGTTTTGGGGTCTAGGTGGGCCACTAATGGTCCGATGGAGTCGTATGAGGTATCAATGTGAAGCATTCGTAAGGGAGCATCCACCTGGACTAGTGTTTCGCTCGTTGTCAACATTCTGCGCATGCGCAGGCAGGGAATTATGGGAAAAGGGTATGGAAATAGACGTGTTGGTATCTAGGGGAGCCCCTAATGGGCCGATGGTGTCGTATAAGGTCTTATTTTGAAGCTCTCGTGAGGGAGCATGCGCCTGGACTAGTGTGTCGTTCGTGTTCAACATTCTGCGCATGCGCAGACAGGGAATTGTGGGAAAAGGGTATGGAAATAGACGTTTTGGGGTCTAGGTAGGCCCCTAATGGTCCGATGGAGTCGAGTGAGGTATCAATGTGAAGCATATGTGAAGGAGCATCCGACTGGGTGGATGTGACATAAAACTGACATTTTTCTACGCATGCGCAGTAGACCAAGGGTACGGAAATAGACATTTTGGCGCCGACATGGGTCACTATGGGTCCGATGGAGTCGTATGAGGTATTATTTTGAAGCTCTCGTGAAGCAGCATCCGACTGGACTAATGGTTCGTCCGCGTTCAATAGTCTGCGCATGCGCAGTCTGGTGGTAGTATAGAAAGCAGGCATTTTGGGGATGCGTGGGGGTGTGTTTGACCAACCACTATGGGTCCATGGTTGTGGTTTGGTGTTGTGGGTTGTTCGCACAGACGTCACTTCCAGTTTCACTAAAACTACCTGCGAATACAGAAGAGTTCCAATTTTCCCGTAGACGTAGGGTCCGGATTTTCAACATTCGGGTTTCCCCCGGCCCGGCCCGGCCCGTCCCGGCCCGGCCCGCCCCGGCCCGTCCCGGCCCGGCCCGCCCCGGCCGCAGCGCGCGCGGGTTATCCGGCCCCACGCCTGCGCGGCATCACCGAAAGTGCGCGGATAAATTTCGGGTCAAAAGGTCAAAGGTCACATCCAGGTCAAAAGGTCAAAGGTCTCTCTTTCGGCAATGTTCGGCAACAATGTTGCGGCATCGATATACAGAGCTTGAACACAAAAAGGGGATTGTAAATTAACCTGGGAAGGATGGGCAGTTCCATTTGCACCAATCAGCGGTCGAGAAAAAGAGCCAATGAGCGATCGATAAAAGAACCAATGGACGGGTACTAGAATTTCGCTCACGTCTGCGCTCACATCCGGGTACTAGAATGCTTTCGCCTACGTCCGCGCCTACATCCGAGTTCTTGTACATCCGGGTAATGTTTTATGGACATTGATGGGTTACATTTGGCCCCATCCTAGGCCACTGATTGGCTAATACGGTGTTCAAGGCCAGTTTCACCGAATCCTCACATGTCTGTTATAGCCTTTATGCATTATGCTCATATAGAAAACACACAAGACAGGGTTTTTTGGTGAGATCTCATTTTGTTTTTTATTCACTAACAACAACAACGTGAGAACAACCACGTGAAAACTGAAGCCCAGAACAGGGGGCTTGTACATTGAAAGAACTGAAGCCCAGAACAGGGGGCTTGTAAACTTAAGCCCAGAACAGGGGGCTTGTACATTGAAAGAACTTAAGCCCAGAAATGATGGGCGGCCCAGTCATATACGAGTACATCGCGGTCCTCGGCCTTGGGGTACTCGTCAAACATCTGTACGATGGTAGATAAGGTTCTGCCCCGGCATCGATGGTACAGGTAAAACAAGCCATATTGTCCGCACACGCTACTGGCCAGGCTTTGCAACGTTTCACTGTTCTAACACCACGTCTCTGTGCCTTGATCCATGAAGTCTGTTAAATCGGGATGGAGGGGTGGCAGGCCGTACGGGTCAAAGTATTCGCCCTGCTGTTCTGTCCCGCTTTACCCGCTCTTGTAAATTTGGTACGAGTGAACTGCAGTGGTGGTGGTGGGTACAACGTCGGTCGTCGTTGTCTGTTCACTGTGAGGGATGAAATCCAGTGGGTTTTCAGACGTAGTGGGTGTACTTGGTGTAGGTGTTGACTGTATACTCGGTGTGGAGCTCGATGTGGCTTGTACACGCGGTTTGGTGGTGGTGATGACTGGGCTCGATACGGGGTTGACTGGTGCAATCTGTTGACTGGTTTCACTGCCACTCACAGCTGGAGTTCTCAGTTGGTTAAGTAGCGTGCTGACATAGGCTACGTCGTAAAACACACCTCCGTACAACACACTCAGCAGGGTTAGCACTATCACCACAAAGCCCACTTGCGCTTTGCGCGTTTTGGGAGACGCTGTGTTCAGAGGCAGCTGCTGTTTGTCCATAGCACCGTGGTCGAACGTGGAATGAAGGATGACGGTAGTGGTGTCTGGCTTTATAGTCGTTTCACCTGGTTGGCAGCGACCCAGGAATTGAAGGAACTGGGCCAGCCTTGCCATTTGACGAAATGAAACAGTTTGCCACGTCGACGTTCCGTTTTCAAAATCTGCTCCACCGTGTAGTAGTCTTGCTGTGTTTTTACGACAGGCTGTAACTCCGTCTCGTAAAACGTCCCTAGCAACGGTTCCCCTTGAAGATCTTCCAGTTCATAGACTCGCTGCTGTCGGGGTAGGCGCCGTTTAATCAGGAAGTGCTCATCGCTCCAGTTGGGCAAGTAACTTTTCTCAAATTGACCTTTGACTTTACTGATCTGTACAGGGTCCCCGACCTTGTACACCTCCTTCGTCGTTCGCTGCGATTGCCTGGGGTACAAGACACGCCGGACTTGGGCTTCATTGCGTTGAGTCACGGTAATGGGGGCTCTCTCTATACTCCGGTGATAGGCTCGATTGTAACCACTCACAAGTTTCGGGAGAACATCGATGTACCGCCTTGTATTCTTATAGGTGAAATATTTATACATGCGGCCTTTGAATGTCCTGTTGAACCTTTCCACCACGGAAGCCTTGGTCTCGTTGTACGTATGGAAGAAAAACACCTTCTGGGCTTTCAAAAACTGTTGGAACGGTCTGTTAAGGAATTCCGTGCCTTCGTCGGTTTGCAAATACATGGGTTTGCGCCCGGTCTTGAAAATGTCCTTGAACGCCGCTATGAGATTCGCCCCCGTTTTCGTCCGGATGGGTACCACCCACGCATACTTCGACAGGATATCGATGCACGTCAAGATATACCGATTTCCATCGTTGTGTTTGGCAAAGGCGCTCATGTCAACCAAATCCGCTTGCCACTGGGCATCTAGTCCTCCCACGATGACCCGGTTCCGTGGAAGATGGCGACGGACAGATCGATGTAAGGTACAGGTGTCTTGTTTTCTTAACCAATCTCGGACTTGGGCACGTTGTATCCCCTGGGGTTTGGTCGCTCGATAGAGAGCCGTCAATGCACTATAGGCCGCCGGACTGTCGGGACTGTAGTATAAGTTATCCAACACCTTCTCCCAGCTCTTCATGATGACAAATGATGATGGACCCTGGCTCTATCGTTTATTTATAACGGGTATATCTTGGGCCGAAGTTTCTCCTTTGGCTTCTGCCAGCACAGTGTCCATGGTGAATGACCAGTCCAACTCGTCTGATGACCGCTTGATAAGCACTTGATCCACATCTGCCACGGCATCTTCCAACGCAGACCATAGATCAGGGTGAAGGGTAAAATGCACTGTACCCCCATCTAGCCGAGCCAATTGAGCAAAGAAGGGCCCGCGTCGGAGGTACACATCGTGACACAAGTGAATAAGGTCGCCGTCCAGTTCACCAGAAAACACCCGTTTGAATTTGGTCCAGCCCTCCCGAGACAGACGAATGTGAGCCGGGCACGGTTGTGTAGGGTCTGCATCACAGATGTCTCCCATCTTCTCCATGATATCGACCTTATCCGCATAAACGTGCAGGAAAACCTCGGGCCTCAAGCTGAGATACGCCAGTATTATATGCTCCGTCATGGTCAGTACGTGAATGGTACCAGATTTGACTGTCTCTCGTATTTATAGGGAGAGCCCCGTGAGATCAAAGGATCGGGTGGTCATGTCACTGGGCTGACTGAGTCTAGCCGGGTAATCAATGGCATCGTCGTCTGCCTCCGCTTCATTGCTAGACATTTGTTCATTGGGTTCTGCCACCGCTTCTCTCAGGGCACGAGCCCACTCCAACTCGTCTGATGAACGCTCGTCCGGTGTAAACAGCTGGTCCACAAAAGGCACCACTTTCTCGAAGGCTGTCCACAGATCGGGGTCTAGGGTGAAGCCTCGCGTAGGGTCTTGGTAACGGCCCAGGCGTGGGAAGAAGGGTCTACGGTGTACGTAGATTGCATTGTCTATGCGGATGAGGTTTCGGTCGAGCTTCCACTCAACACCCGTTTAAATTTGGTCCAGCCGTCACGGTGTAGCGTAACCGTATTCGATACGGCCTCCGCGCTCGACCAGCAAACATCTCCACGGTCTTCTACGAGGGTGATTTTATCTTCATAGACGTGTAACCCCACCCGGGGTGTAAGGGGAAGGATGGCTCGTAGAACTGGTGACATGGTTGACCCAATGACGAACGGTGAATGACACACCCTCTGACTGTCTCTCGTATTTATGGTCAGGTACCTCGGTGACATGGTTGACCCAATGACGATCGGTGAATGACGCACACTGTGTCTGACCCTCGTATATATCGGTTGCACGTAAGCGCATCTGTAGAGGCTCTGAAGAGCCTTCTTTTTCTGTCGCTGTCATTGCCACAGCGCCAGGGTCAATAGGGCACAGACCATGACTAGGCCAACCAGCCGTCGCTGGTACCGGCGTAAGCGCTAGTGGTCCATAGCCCGAGCATCAAGGATGGCTGTCATAGTCCAGTAGTGGTGAGTGATACCACACCTCTCCATCGAGTGCACTCTGTCGAGGACCGCTTCTATGAATTCTTTCAGGATCTGGCGTCGCCCCTCGTTGTCGTCGCCATCTGCAAACATGGACCGAACCACTGCTCGGTAACCCGTGAGTGTATTAACCACGGTGGCATGCTGTAAAATGCGAGTCGCATAGGGATGGGTGTCCGTCATGGCTCTGCAACCGTAGGAATGGGGTTGTGGGGTCCAGAGAGACGTGTTTTATAGACCATGTCACACATGCGCGCCTATACGTATCTCTACGGGTGTAGTCCGTGATACGTACTATTCTGATGGGTTAGTCCAAAAAAGAGAACAACAACAACACAGATTACAGGTCAATCCTTTTATTATGCGTGAATCGGGCGTGACCTGGGTAGGAAACATGATAGGAATGCATGTACTGACCTGTCTGTGGGGTTCTTCCCGCCAGAATTTCGCTGACGTCCGCGCCTGCATCCGGGTATGTATGAGGGCCTTGAGGGGGCGACTGCATGTGGTGAGTTGTATGTGGGTGTTTTTTTCGGTGACGTCCGCGCCTGCATCCGGGTATGTATGAGGGTCTTGAGGCGGCGACTGCATGTGGTGAGTTGTATGTGTTTTCTTTTTTCGCTGACGTCCGCGCCTGCATCCGGGCACTTCTATGTAGGTGTATAAAAGTGGGAATTTTTAGGGCATTGCTGCATTCATTGACCTGCTTCACCTCACCAGCCTGAGCCTGCCTCACCAGCCTAAGCCTGCCTCACCAGCCTGAGCCTATCTGAGGAGAGGAGCTACGACACTGTCAACCACCAAGATGTTCACTTGCACAACTTGCCAGAAGCAGTTTACTCGCCTAGAAGATTTGCGACGGCACGAGTCCTCCATCCACAACGGCGCACGATATACTTGTATAACCTGCGCACGGTCATTTAATCGGGAGGATCATTTACTGCGCCACGAACGCTCATTCCACGAGGGGACGACGGAACAATGTAATGAATGTGGTCAACTCTTCAAACGACCTAGTCAGTTAAGACGGCATCATAGTTTGATTCATACCCCGTCTCTACGGTTTGGGCGACAACTTCCCACTAAAGAGGCACCCAGGAGGGTCAGACCCAGTGAAGATGAGCCCGGGGAGACGAATGCCACTGGTGATGCGATCACAGAGAGCCCGCCTATACCCACAGTTCAGAAGAGCCTAGATATCCAGCCAGTCCCTAGCATTACTGTTGCCAGTCATACGCCTGACGACATCGAACATTTTCTGGAAGATGCAGTGGATATTCCTAGCGATCTGTTACAGGACGCCCATCCAGTGAGTGACATCTATCGGCGCCAATGGCCCATGATACGGCACGTTTTCCACCGTGATCGCCCCATTCCAGATATCTACAACTTCCCACTGACCGACCTCACCCGTCTACGCAGCTACGTGGAAGTCATTTTCAATGACCCCGCTACGGTCTTCAGATTGAATGTCGTTTTCGGGTACATCTTACGTCACAAAGAGACGGACCAGTTACGGTATTATTATGCCAGTAATAACAGCCATGTGTTTGATCAACCGTTCACCATCATTAACCGGGCGTCGCTAGAGACGATGCTGGAGAAACTGGACACCGTGGATCCCTTGAGATGGGCACATCGTCAACGCCCCAACAAACAATGGGTCGTAGAGAGGGTCACCAATGCTACGTTCTTCGTTAACAAGCTGACCGACCACCCCCATCGGCTGAATGCGTCACCCTTGCACTGATGAATAGCATAACATGCTGTATATACTCTCTATGTCTACATGCTGATCGTTGACTTGAGCTCAGTAAACATTAAATGTGACGGTGCGTTAAATAATAAAACATGATGTTTGATATTTCGATTTGTTTTGCTGTGAACATACTAAACATACCCAGGGCGGCTCCCCCAGCCTAAGTATGATGTAACATAGGGGATAATAAACTGTATAAACCTTGCTGAACTTGTTGTTATTCACGACAACCGCTTTCCGCTATACTTGGATGAAATATATAGCCCGATGTGATATAGTGCCCTTGCACACCTCCGAAACTTCCTTTTAACCCGCGCGAATGCGCGTGCGGCCGGAAAACCCGAGCGCGTGCGCTGCGGCCGGGCCGGGAAAAAACCCCGGATGTTGAAAATCCGGATCCTACGTCTACGGGAAAATTGGAACTCTTCTGTATTCGGAGGTAGTTTTAGTGAAACCGGAAGTGACGTCTGTGCGAACAACCCACACCACCAAACCACAACCATGGACCCATAGTGGTTGGTCAAACACACCCCCACGCATCCCGAAAATGCCTGCTTTCTATACTACGACCAGACTGCGCATGCGCAGACTATTGAACGCGGACGAACCATTAGTCCAGTCGGATGCTGCTTAACGAGAGCTTCAAAATAAGACCTCATACGACTCCATCGGACCCATAGTGACCCATGTCGGCGCCAAAATGTCTATTTCCATACCCTTGGTCTACTGCGCATGCGTAGAATGATGTCAGTTTTACGTCACATCCACCCAGTCGGATGCTCCTTCACATGTGCTTCACATTGATACCTCACTCGACTCCATCGGATCATTAGGGGCCTACCTAGACCCCAAAACGTCTATTTCCATACCCTTTTCCAACAATTCCCTGTCTGGGCATGCGCAGAATGTTGAGCACGAACGACACAGTAGTCCAGGCGCCTGCTCTCTCACGAGAGCTTCAAAATAAGACCTTATACGACACCATCGGCCCATTAAGAGCTCCCCTAGATACCAACACGTCTATTTCCATACACTTTTCCCACAATTCCCTGTCTGCGCATGCGCAGAACGTCGAAAACGAACGACACACTAGCCCAGGGATGCTCCTTCACGAATGCTTCACATTGATACCTCACTCGACTCCATCGGACCATTAGTGGCCCACCTAGACCCCAAAACGTCTATTTCCATACCCTTTTCCCACAATTCCGTCTGCGCATGTTGACAACAGGTGAAACACTAGTCCAGGTGGATGCTCCATCACGAATGCTTCACATTGATACCTCATACGACTCCATAGGGCCACTACTGGCCCACCTAGACCCCAAAACGTCTATTTCCATACCCTTTGTCCACCGCGCATGCGCAGAATGACGATATTTCAACCCCACACCCAGCCCATCAGATGCCCCTTCACGAATGCTTCACTTTGATACCTCACTCGACCCAATCGGTCCAATTGGGGTCCCTACAGATTGCCGAACATTCTCACGAAAACCCACGGTTTTGGGACTACTTTTGGTCGGCGGAGGCAGACCGCGTCACCGCCAGACCGCGTCACCGCGGAGGAATACATGCTCCCAAGGTCACGCCCCATTCTCACAGACCGGAAGTGACGTCATACCTGCGCACAACAATCCTGAGCACACCGCCCCATGACCGCCCCATTTTTTGTTCTCGCGCATGCGCAGTGACGAGCCAAAGACTTTAAATACGGTTAGATTACTACTTAGATACAACTTTTATCTTTCCGCTGCCCTCAGACGAAACACTCTTATGTAGGAGGTGAATATATGTGTAACAATTATTTTTTTACTCTAATGGATCGTCACAACTGTGTTTGCAACTCTATTCACGAATGATAATATCATACACGAATTATAATAACAAACGGTAAGCGATTATTTACGTTAGCTTTTCGCTCACTGTCTTTTTTCACGTCACTATTGCACTTTAATATACAAAATCATGATGGGGGGGAAAGAGAAAAATGAAAACCAATTTTGATGACTTGGAGTTTCGAACCCAAAAGTCGGCGTTCATTTAATCTGTAGTTCGACACAATAACTATTCGGCCAAACAGCTGTTACAATTTCCAATGGAAGAATCATGAGACGAATGGCGGTGAAATACACCCTTACAGAGCATTCCAAGCGTTTTCAAATATTTTTATATTATGAAAATGTGACACCTTTAACCAAAACGATTTCACAGTATCATTTAGGATCAAACCCACAGAATCTGGATATCTAACACTCGTTTTGGTTAAAGGCGTCATATCTTACATATGAAGGGAATTCCCTCCTAGAATAGCACCAAAAATTGCAAAAACAAACAAATGCCTCTTTTCTTATACTGTACTCGTAATATTTTTTTTGACAAATCTCTTGTCGGTGAAAATTCAGAATACGAAAATTCAGTATATTCTCTCTCAAGCTAATAACTTTTGAAGTAAACACGAGAAAATTATATTTTCGGTTTATAAACGCAACACACTAAGGAAAAAATTACGGTCAAACCGAACACCTCCTTTGGTGGCCCATTTGCTGAGATCTGGCTACCCACTCTCAACTCTTTGTTTCCAGCCTTCTCTCTCTGTGTATATACAATAAGGCGGCATCCACTCTCGACTCCATGCAGCCTGTGATGAAATCAACGCCAAAATCGCATATAACGTTACTGTATATACCTATAGATTTCTGCAGTACTAATCAGATTGAGGATTTTGGCCAAATTTCTCAATGTTACTCAATTTCTAAAGGTGTGCCTGGCTTAATGGATTAATGCCACGGAATGTATGGGATAGACCTAAAAAAAAGCGCTGGGCGTAAATTGAAATGCGATACAATATCACTGACGTAAACAAACGACTGTTTGCGCTTTCTGGTTTTAGCTTACTAAATTTCTCCATTTTCTACGTACAATATTTCAATTTTGTAGACATTTACCACTTCAATAGTTTCTGGGTTGCATATCTTGTAGTGATAGAAATGTCCGCTGGGACTTCTGTCACAACACGAAATTCACATTGTATTCTCGGTCTTGGAAGAAAGCCAGATGAATGTGTGTTTTTCTGCCCCGGATTCCAAAACAGTCTAACCGATTTCATCTGGCCCCCATATCGACGCACCTATAGGCCCACGCTTCCATCGCTAAAACAGTCCGCCCTGTGTTCTTGGGTGTCCGCTGCCGTATCCACGCATTACTCACTGAGGGCTGAACCATTGATGATATAGTATCGTTGCTGTCAGTATACCGTAATCTATTAATATGCGCTCGTATTAGTTACGGTTGCCAGATCATCGCGTTTGGTATACCAAACGAATTGTGACTGACAGCCATAAAACAGAAGTTTTAGTAACATTAGGCCATTATATCCGGCCTGTTGATGTCTGATTTCGCTTAGCTACTGCTATCACGTGACTCGAGATGATGGATAATTTGGGACCCGCATCTGGGAGCAATCGTTTAACCGGAATGCAGGTATAAATATTAGCCCATGCACCGAGAGAGCGTTTAATTGCAGAGACAATTACTATATAGAGTTCATGGTAAGCTCTAACAAGAACAGAAAACACAAGGTATGTACAACTGTTAGTCACTACTTAAGGATCTTGTGCAGGGTGGATTAGAGGAAACGGGTTGCACAGCGTGTTCGCACGGCCGGAGGCTATCGGGGTGCGATGGAGTGCCCAAGTACATCCATCAATCCATCCACAATCAACCCATGAACCGATGACAGCGCTCGTATTGCGTTATGATATATACTAGTAACTTGGGTCTATATGTAGTTAATTATTAACTCGTTGAGCCATATGGCACTTATGGTTGCAATGTTAACATATCAAACTCCCATCTTTGACAGTAAAATGTAGTGTATACGTTATAATGCATGTAAGATATTCATGAATGCTGAAAATCTCGGGCGGATATTCAATACATGCGCCTGTGATTATCGCGTTGCCAATTTTCTGCTTTTTACATGTGGCTTTACATGTATATGGGTTGAGGGGTTTTTTACTGTAGGCCTCATGTCAGTCATATCCCATTTTAAATACTTTCCCTATCCTATAAGTATACTTGAAAAAGCAGCACATACGTACACACAGTGTCGGGTTATCACAATGAGTCAATGACTGGTGCAATATATAATTACAAGCTCATTTAATTGCTTTGCAAAAGTGGGAAGTTTAGCGGCAGTTCTGCACATAGGCACATATTCGTCATAACCCAAAGCAGCAGATGCATCTGATCGTAGAGATAGTAGTGTAGACTCCATGACCTGATCTATCACATACAGATATATTCCATTATCATGCATGGCATCCGAGTATATACCTCTTAGTACTGTCAGATATACAGACAGCTTAGGAGGCAACTGTAGAAGCCCTTAGCATGGCAATGCGAAGGGTCGACAACGCAATAGATAAAATATCGACATGATCGACCCTTAATATTGCGATGTTAAGGATCGATATGAAAATTTCGACATGGTCGACAATTAATATAGCAATATTTGTTCAAAGGTTTCAAATGTGTTTTTAAAGATCGAAGTATGAGGAATTAGATTTAATTATGATTTTCAGACTTAAATCTGCTTGAATGAGAAGTGATTGGCTTTTCAAGAACTCAACTTCAAGATATATCTTGTTCTGGGTGCTAACAATCAGTTGGTCATGTAGTACAAAACTCTGTTGGCCTACAGTATCAGCTCTTTAGGCTAGCCGCCCCCAAGTATATGTCTGGCCTCAATAATTCATTCGCATTAAAAACGACCATATAATAACATGTATTCGTTTTGGACAAGCTTGTCTTTCAAGGCAGATAAGAAAAGCCCTTTCCGGTAAAACTTAGTACTGGTATTCCTTGAAAAATTCCGAAGCGATTTCTTGTGTACCATTTATCTTTGTGTAGTTCATTGACAATGCTCATTGTGGGAATGGGATGGATGTAAGATGGGTTGACCTTGGACCTCACGGTGGACCATCGAGCAGAAGATACATGACTGTGATGTCATCTGAGAAGTTACCAGTAGTAGAGAAAGCGCAGCTAGGGTTGGAATGGTTGCATGTTTGCGGGTTTTGACGTTAGGTGTAAAGTGGTTATATATGTGGGCCACGAGTCCATTGTGCACAGTCACATTCGGAGAGTATATTAGGGAAAGCGCAGATACGGTCGGATTGGGTGCGCACTTGAGAATACATACACAGGAAGAAACACTATCCCATATTGGTGACTGATGGCAATTATCTATCTTGATTCTTTATTTTGCTTATCTATTTCAAGGAATGACCTACGGGAGCGAGTCCCATTTACAGGCTCCATAAAAACAATGGTAACAATAGTGTATAAATACTAAGAATAACTAATACCGCAGAATAAACATTAAATTGACTATATAATAAAACTAATATGCTATAAAGAGATGAGTAATAATGTATAAATGCGGTGCCAAGAAGAAACAATACCTAATATAACAATCTGATTAAAACTCAGACTTATATAATACCGCTCCTCTATCGGACATGTCGCTAATCAAGATCTGGGACAGTCCCTATAACAAATCCGTCAGATGAACTCCGAATCAAATAGTTTCCGGGTCAAATAGTCGCCCAATGAGACGCCTCGCGTGTCGGCTTATCTCCTAATATTAACGTTGTTGTTTAGATGTCGTTATGAACTGATTTATGAAACAACATAACCGTACCTACATATCCAGCAGTGCAAGAGGAATCCCTTAATCTTTTCACCTGGTCTGTCATTATAGAGAGCAACGGGGAGCAATTATAATAATCTTCGGTGATTGCTCACATGTAGAGAGCAAAAACTTCGTCAGCCGCCTGGGTTGGATTTTCCTGCGCCACGTTCACTACACTCGGCAACATCTGGTAAGGCAAAGATTTCCCGTAGCCGGTAGAAAGAACAGCAAAACAATGTCAAAACGTAGCATGCAAGAAAGCATCTGCAGCTGCTCCTGCTTCAATGTGGACACATCAAATTGACGGCACACCATTTCGATCTCGCCCTTAAATTTCGCCGCCACTGAATAGGCACCTATTCACCCATTGAAGTTGGACTGTGTTGGTCGCCAGTCTGACATGCGCGACAGATTTAAGATACAGACTGTCCCAGATCTTAATTATATCTAGCGCTGCAAAAGATCTGAAATTAACGAAGAACTGTACCGTGAAATTTAAATAAAACATTGAGTTGATGGGCCGCGAAATCCGTGTGGGAAGCGGCCCTTAAAACTACAATTTCAATCAATCAGATCTTAATTAGCGACATGTCCGATAGAAGAGCGGTTATTAAGTCTGAGTTTTAATCAGATTGCCTAATATAATAAACTAACATGCTGTATAAGAAAGAGTACTAATGTATAACAAAGTGATAAGAATAAACTATACCTGAGATAATGAACTAATAAGCTATATAATGTATTTGGTGCTGAACGGACGTTTAGAGGGTAATTTGTGTCGTAGGTCCAGTGCATGCTCACTAGGGAATTAGTAGAAAAGGGGCATTTTTGGATGAGCTTGGGATTTCTTTGGGGAAATGTAGGCCATATTTTGTCCAAATTGGATTGTGTTTGTTGTCCTATTAAATGTCTCGTTGTGTACAATAAGACTAGGTTGCTGACGTTGGCCGATTGAACAGTGAATTGTGATCCCACGCTCCGAGCCATCATGGAAACCAAGTGACGTGAAATAGGATATTGTGTTTCTACTCACTTAAACTGCGAAAACGTTAAAAGTCACAATTTCAACATCGTAATTATGCTTATAAGGGACGTCATGTCAACCCCTAACATCGCAAAGCTATACAACAGATCAAAATATCGACATGGTCGACTCTTATCCATCGCAAGGACAATTGCGATGTTAAAATGTAACTATCGTACTTGTGTAAGTGTACGTCATATTCAAGATAACGGTGTGAATAATAAAACGTTATAAAGTTTTCTCCCAACATTTCACTGGTAGTCTGTCTCAGAGAATTCAAAGGCAGATTTCTACAGTGGAAGAGAAATTTTCACTGCCTCTTTTGAGGTCAGACGTTGACGACGTCATAGTTCGAGCGTCCTGCACAATCTGCGGGACATCGCGGCAATGCATAGAATTGTACAGATCTGCAACAATGTTGCATTGTGACGTGGTTAATAGTTCCATAATAAGGTCACAAGTTCTGACATGCTTGTGGCGCTGTGCCCTACAATAACATTAATAACATTGAAATTGTTAAAATTAAAGTCATAAAACAAGAAACAGAGCATAAATCCTATAATTTGGAAGACTTTCTTCAATATGACGTGAACTTGCAAAAGTACCACAGTTACACTTTAAGGGCCGTCGGCGTCAAGGGTCGATGCGATGTTAAGGCCTTCTTCAGGCATCACACTCTGGCAATGGAAGAATGGTAGATACATGTAGGTTACAAAATAGAGAATACAAAATGGTATACGAGATTAACTTGAGCCAGGAAATGTATGAGATTGCTACATGCTACTCTCATAAACATGCGAATAGTATTCCTGAAAGTTCCGTCCATTCAACTACGGTTCATTTTTAAGGATTTCAACCGAAATTCAGAACCATATCCTGAATTCCAGAGCATTCACTACTGAATCCAGGAATACTGAAATTGAATTGTAGTAAAACAGCTTGAAATATAAGAGAATATCCCTGTGATTCATTAATTATCCCTGACCAATTCGGAGTGTACCTCGACTAACAAGCAAAAGGTCGACATGACCAGAAATGTTAATATTGCCCATTTATTCCTTGTGTGAATATCGGGAATGGACTATTCATCATTATGGATATAGAATGGCTAAGTATACTATTGGTAGTCAGCGCCAGTTCATTATCCATAGTTCCGCTCCATCACTTTAATACGCCACTGGTGAATAATCTATGAGACAATTAGTACGCCATGATTGATCTACCTGAAGATTCCTAGACATAATTACACAGAAATACCATAAACTAAGCGAATGTTATTGTCCGTTGATGTGGATTTGTTCCCATGAGATGCGTTTTGATTGCTAAATAGGAAATATTATGTATCGGAGAAATTAGAGGATTGGCATAAAAATCAATATTTTGTTGTATACTCAAAATAACTACAAGTCATTGAGTCTTATAATTATCCAAAAGAGTGGCAAGTAGTATATTCGTGCAAAATGTCCGTTTTAAGGGTGAAAATACCTTCTATTTTCCTCTGCAGACATTTGAAGTTCGAATAGAACCATCGAGTAATATATTACATGTGCACTGTTATAAATTGCCGTTATTTCACAGTAAATGTAAGTTGGAGTTATAAACAGTATATTTAATCGTAAACACATTAATTTGCAAATTGAACTGTGATATTTCAGTTGGCATCAACTGGAATGGGTAAACTGCGCACAAACATAACATAAAATTCCTGTTTTCTCTGAATTGAGGTTGATATCTTTGCACAGGAAACATCCTGCGTTGTACAACATTCAGAGCATTATCAGTACATGCACTGGAAGGGACGCGACGGCTAGCTTTAATTTTAGTTTTATCTGACGTGGAGATTCCTTCTGTTAAAAGCTTGCTTTTAGCTTGGGCCATATGACAGACACCCTTCAAGGTCAGGGGTCAAATGGCCACTTCTTCAAGCTGGGGAGCCAATAAACAAGGCAATTTTGGTAGAGCAGAGGCCGGAAACGATGCGCTCAGAACGTGGAACTATCCTGACCGTTTGACACGTATGGATATGAAATTCCTTGGACAACGGCTGTCAATTGAGCGTCGGATCTCAGGACGCTTACATATACTGGTCTTCACAATGACTCAACCCAACAAACACAACAGTGATCTTCAATAGATAATTTTGTTTATATAAAATCAACTTCAAATATCATGGACAAATACATCATTTATAAAACAAGGCATGCGGGGTGTTCAATGATCATGCAATAAACATTATGTCATTTCAGTTGTAAAAGAATACTCAATATGTAGTTTCCAAACATTGATTTGGCAATGCGTCAATGTTTTAACTGTAATTCTGGTTCAAATATGTGTTGGCTTTGGGTCAAACGAGACTACTACTCTGCTATGGTTTCCTAAATTTATGACATACGCCAAATCAGAGAGTATCTCCTGAAACTTAATGTGGGGAAACAGCTCAACAATCAGACGATAATTTGGTCACTTATGCGTGTTCCCGAGTCAACTTTTAACTACCTTTTGACAATAATATGAATTGACCAATGATACGGTTAGGCCATAAACAACCAGGTTACAGTAGCCCATTAACTGAAAATTAAACGCATTGCCAAGCAACAACAACATCAAACAACAACACAGGAGGTTTCCCTGTAAGGTATGTGCTGGGGACTGCCTTGGTTTGCACGGGACTTAATCACTTATAAAAAGATCATCTCCCATAATATCAACCGTGCAACCAGCCTGGCAGCCCCCTGCACAAATTCACTCTGATGTTGTTACCAGCAAATATCTAAAATTTCATTAAACTAAAACTTCTCACACTCAATACATGTAATAAAATCTGTTATCAAAATTTACTTACATTTCTCTTGCTTTTACCCTACTGAATCCCAGCTACAAACAGTTCAGTTTCTAACAAATAACTGGCACATTAACTTTTGATAACTCAAGTGACGACTTCAGTCCGCTTTGTAGGAAAGAGAAGAGGCAGATTTCACGCTCAATTCAGTTTTATATCCCGCTTGGGACTATAGTTTATTAATTTTCTTTGTTCGAGTGCAAAAGTTCCAGATACATTCTCCACTGCCATTGTTTAACTCTGAAAGTGCTGTCATCATTTTTGGCACTGATTTTAAGCATATCACTGTCACCAATTTACTGGTGGAGTGTACTTTAGATGTCCTGCATTTCGCTATCAAATGTATGGCAGAGGTATTGGCAGTATGCCTTTCTGATGTAATGGAGAATGTATCTGTCACTCTGTATTTTAACCCTCTTTCTACTGTTTCTGTACTAAAGTACTGAAAACTCAGTTGTGAACAAACAGGACTATCTTGGCCAATTAAAATGCCAAAATGAATATCAATATTTCTGTCAGAGTTTAGTTAAATGCTTTTCCAACTGTTTCTGGAACTTTCTTCGCATATTAGTTTCCAGCAAATTATACCAAGTGTATAGACATCTCTGACACATGGAGGGTTAATTTAACTGACATTCAACTGAATCATTCTGCACGGACACAGAGCCAGTGTTTTGTATATATTAAGCTCTTTCTCATGCCATGACTGAACTATGGTGAGATTACCTGTCATCGGCTATTGTATTCAACTGGATTTCACCATGCAATAATAACAATCGTGTCTGGAAACTGTTGTTCCAAGTCTCACTGTCATTTCAAGCATTTAAAACATTCATCATAATACTTGGCACTTCAACGACTGAATCTGTAGTTCAGTTAAATTACACATGTTACAATATATCTTAAATCATTTAACTTCCAGTCCAGTATCTCAAAATTTCAGTTCAATATTTTCACCAAATATTAACTTTCTTTTTACGCAACAGCCACAGATAAATCATTCATATATTAAAATTATGAAATTAACATTTCAATTAGTACATACATGTACATGTATAATTTCCACTCATGACACACCTCCGCTCCGGGGAGCTACTTGTCCCAAGTAGCTGTTAACCTCGGTTACGATTAAGAAGCGAGGTTATAGTCCAATGACAATTAAAGTCACTATTGGATATTGTTTCGGTGATCACCTTCTGTGAAGACACCAAAGAAATCCATTGTTCCACAATCCATGAAGGCTGAGTGCTTTGGACACATCCCGTAGCAATTTCATGTTGTTAGCGTTTATCCATGTTGTTAGCGCAATGTGACCTCACATTCGGTCCTTCGCATCATGGCATGTTGAGTGGTGACGACTGGAGTAGAAAATTACCTCACTGTATTGCCTCCTGGACTGAGACATAGCATGACTAAATTTCGAACATCCAATCATAGGCTACCGATTGAAACAGGTCGCTGGACTGGTGTCCCTCGTCAGAATAGAGTATGTTTATTATGTGAGAGTGGAGATATTGGAGATGAATCTCATATTTTATTTTACTGTACTCGACTTGAAGAACTCAGAAATAGATATATACCATCATATTATTATAAATATCCCAATGAGTTTAAGACAAAGGATTTGTTCAATAACCCTTCGAAAAATGTATTGATAAATTTAAGTAGGTTTATTCAAAGGGCTATGACTTTGGTCAGCGTTCAAGCCCAAGAGTGATTTTGATGAACCATTTGACTAGATAGTAACGACAAGTACTACAAGCTGAATCTATACATAAATTATCATTTGTATATTGTCTCATGTACTAGAATGTACCTGACATCCTGTCCACCACTGTATTATTTTATTTTCACCCCTAATACCAGTGAATCTGGTCAGGGAGTAATAAAGTATTCGTATTCGTAGAAAAGTTCATCCGTGTCACATTTCACACCTTTGTTGGACGACACATTTCACTATATATTCCAAGTGGGAAAAGTTCATCCATTCTAGCACAAGTAGTGTCTATGGAATCCCAATGTTCCTTGGATTTATTATAGTATTGTCAATGCCTCATTGTTCACAACAAAAAAAACACACCTTAGTTTTCCTTCCGAATACACACGCGCACATAGATGTTAAATCATGTGGAAGTTGATTTTGATTTCTCAATGGTGTTACAATGAACATCACATGAACATTATGGAAGATATTTCAAAACTGTTTGCACTGGGACTTGTTAAAAAAAAATATAAAAAAATTATATATATATATAATTGTTGAATATATAGTAAGATTATACGATTATATATTGGGATATATGAATGCACAATTATTCGCATGCACCGACTTTCTCAATAAAGTCTGTTACCTCCTCCCAATGATCGGAAACGACGTCTACAGTTATGTCCTCCCGGAATGCCTGGAAAGGAATCAACGTCCTTTCCGATGATTATGGTGGAGGTGCCCAAGAATTTAAATTAATTTTCAAATGTGTGGGCCTTCACACATTCATTGTTAATTTTGAATCTCATTGAATCCTAAGACAATTTATCACCAAAACTCATCAAAAATACATATGTTACTGATGCCCTTGAAAGTCAATTCTGATGTTAGGCATACTGACAGCAGGAAATTCTTTACGACTAGACTATTCTGTTAATGCGACCAAGGTGACCTGCGAAGTCACAAACCATCAGAATGTACGATGCCGATCACCATACATGTTATCACCATACTAGCCTACAAGGAGGCAGGGTCTTTGCATCATAACAGGAACAGGTGCAATCCAATCATTGAAATAAGGTTATCAGCATTTATAACATATCAAATTTCATTACTTTCAAACTGAATTCTGATATCCAAAAAGTACTTAAATTGGAACCCTTTGGTGGTTGGTACTGATGAGCCTCTCATCACTGGTGCATCTCAGTTTTTCTGTCAACAGGCCAAAATAATTACTAAACTTCAGCCATGCAGCAGGCTGGCTGCTTTTCAATCATCATTTCCACTTCCAGTTTAGAATTTGCGTAGATGGACTTGAATGTGTCCACTCAGTTAGATCTCTATAGCGAATGGGTCTGAAATCTTTCAAGAATTTGTTGATCAAAGCTTGGATATAACAAATTTTATATATTCGCTTTTGATCTCTCTCCAATCTGAAAAGTAAGAAGTTATTAGTGGAACAAATGTATACAGAAATAAGTCCGCTTGATAGCTTCCAGTCATGTCACATATTACTGTCCTAATTCAGTAGCGAACTGTCATGTGATATACAATTGCAATTGTCAATCATTATCTCAAATACATATCAATGTGGTTATCATTTTAAGTCAATAAGTCAATCTTACTCGTCGCTATCTGGGAACAAAACAGTATGTTCCATAAATCTGTCATTGCAATACATTGTCACAAAATTCATTTTAAATTCAACATGTTCCAAAAGTAATGTTTTCATCAGTTAATGTAAATTCATTCCCATTAACCTGAACACTATTTCTCAGCCACAATGATCTGGCTAGCAATCTGATATATAGTTCAGCCAATCGCTGAAATGAAAAATTCATAACTTGACAGCTATAGCTATGGATACTTGTTATCGGTTATATTTTCTTGATTCTATTAAATTCCATCATTTCAACTTCATCTTAAAATTCACTCAAGTCATTGTATACATTATAGGCAGGTAGTAAATAGGTTCAATAGAAGCTAGTCTATTGCCATTGATTACTTCAGCCATGTAGAATACTCCAAGTCTGGTCTCGCAACATGCTTCGTTTTTTTTTATTCAAATAGTTCGCGTCTTCGTGGGAGAGGATTTGTTTTAGCTTAGTCAATATTGGGAATTGCCCAACAAGCTAGCTTGCTAGAAAATGATCAGTATAAGCAATACGTCAATCATTTTACATATAAGCAAAGGAGAAGATTATACTCTGTTTGCTTAAAAAAAAAAATCCCTAATGTGGTTGTAACGATTTCCAGGGTCGTAGTCCATAAGTTCAGCGTCCCAAACAGCATGTCCTCTGCCACTGGCGCACAACTCAGAAGGGTCCAGACGAGTCACTGCAGCTGATCTCGACTGGGTCATTTTTTTGTGGTGTGTTTACAGATTCTACTGCAAGGCACTACAAAATAAAAGTATAGTCTTGATTAGTATCTATACTTACCTCTCAAGGGTTTTTTTTTCATAAAAATCATCTGTGGCCTAAACCCAATGGTTAGTCATTTCCAATAAAATTCCAATATTCTCAACATAAAACAAATCATCAATATCAAGATACGCATGTTCAGTAAGTTCATAATTCAATCAATAACTTCAATCTATTCATTATCTCCAATTCATTATAATTTTCAATGTCACAAATTTCCAGAATTAACTTCATTAGTATTCTCACTCTAGTACTCAAAATATTCATCATCCACCATGGTAATTTTTCTCAAAATATTTATCAACACGAAAATTCAAGTAACCTCGGTAATATTCTTTATACCGGTATTCACAAAACATTATAACACAATATAAAACATAGCCAAATTATCCTGCTAATAATATCAAAATAATCATCAATACCAATTAAAATAAAGGCTTCTAAAGCTCATTTTCTTCAGAGCATCATTTAAGTCTCTGAACACCAAGGATCTTCTCAATGTCACGTCTCTTATTCATATGTCTTATGTGTTTGTCTCAAGATTCTGACATTCTTCTTTTCAATCAAGTATTTACTGTTATCCTAAAAACTCCATGTTCCAACAGTTTAATTAACTTGATCTCTGTAAAAATATCCCTTTCCATTGGAGTCTCATCTACCCTTAAGAACATCTATTTCCCTATTTTGATTTCTTACGAGCTCTTGGTCATTTTGGTGACTCTACAAGACTTAATCCAGCTCGTGATGTCTTTATGCATCTCTGGCCAGTAAAAGTTCCATTTTACTGACAATGTCATAGCTTCTATTCCATGCTGACCTGTATTCAGGTGGTCATGGTGAGCTAGGAGGACTGCACTGACTAAGTGTCTTGGTACGACTATCTGTCGATCAAGCTTTTGTCCTGGGGGTCCCGATTTCTTCAGTCGGCGACGACCGTAGTGAAACAATACACCATCAGTGTACTCATAATCATCTGCTTGGTACAGTAGTTTCTTGGCCACTTGACTATAATCAGGGATTCTACCTGATTGAATATAGTCAATTATTGGGGTCAAGGCCCGGTCCAAAATCTGCTCTTCTTTGAAAGTCTCAAGTGTTGGACGGCCTGGCGGCGAGACCGCTTCAGGGCTTACAATCTCTTTTGCTGGTCTTTTTGAAGGTTTTAATTTCTTCCTCTGAATCAGCAATGCATCCAAGTAGGGTGGGACATTTGGTTGAATATCCTCTTCCTTCACAACTTCATCATACTCTCGTCGACTCAGGACATCCGCAACAATGTTCTGTTTGCCAGCAATGTGCTTGATGTCATAAGAATACTGGTTCAAGACAAATGCCCATTTGGCTATTCGGTTTGATGCAGGACGTTTGGTGAAAACCCAAATCAGTGGACTATGATCTGTCACGATCGTGAAATGATGATGTCTAATAAAGCCATCGAATCGCTTAATCGAGTAGAACACCGCGAGAGCCTCTTTCTCCGTAATGCCATATTTCTTCTCGCCTGGTAGCATTGATCTACCAATATAAGAGATAACTCTTTCCACACCATCTTGAACTTGTGACAATACAGCCCCAAGTGCCGAATGACTGGCATCTGTGTGGATAATAAATTCAGCACCACGGCTGAAATCGGGGAAGGCCAAGATTGGAGCAGTGGTCAAGGCTGTTTTGATTTGTTCAAAAGCTTCCTGACAATCTGGGGTCCACCTAAATCTGACATCTTTCTTTGTCAAATTGGTCAAAGGGGAGATGATCTGTGAGAACCCTTTTATGAACTTGCGATAATAATTTGCAAGTCCAAGCAGTGATCTTAACTCTGCAACCGTTCTGGGGGTTGGGAAATCTTGTACTGCCTTGACATTTTCAGGGTCAACTTCTATGCCACGTGAGGAAATCAAGTGCCCCAGATATTTTACCTGTTTCTGGGCAAATCGGCACTTTGATGGCCTCGGCTTTAAGTCGGCAGCTCTCAGTCTATCAAAAACCTCTTCGAGATGACACAGGTGATCTTCAAACGTTTTCGAGAAAACAACGATGCAATCTAAATACACAAGACATGACCTCCAGGTCAACCCTCTCAAGACTGAGCTCATAAGACGTACGAAGGTGACCGGGGCGTTGCAGAGGCCATAGGGCACCCTGTTCCAATGATACAAACCGTCATGTGTCACAAAGGCTGTTTTATCCTTTGATCTTTCTTCTAGCTGGATCTGGAAGTACCCTGATTGAAGATCAAGTGTGGAAAAGTGGGTCACACCTGTGTCTCCAAAAATCTGCAGTGTTTCGTCTATACGTGGCAAAGGGTAAACGTCAGCCTTTGTGTGCCTGTTAATTGCTCTGTAATCGACACAAAAGGCATTTTGACCATCTGGTTTAGCCACAAGTACAACTGGACTGCTGAACTCTGAGTCACTTGGGCTAATGATACCTGCATCAAGCATCTCTTCAACCTGCTCACGAATGACCTTCCTGTCATGTGGATTTGCCCTATGAGGGTGACTGCGAATCACGGGTGTATTGGGGTCCAACTTGATAGAATGTTTGATCCCCTTTGCAGTCCCAAGTTCAGAAGGCTTGGTAGCAAAGATATCTTTGTTTCTGTTCAATAGGTTGCAAAGATGCTGCTTTTGATCCTCTGTCAAAGTTGACTCAGAAAGGTCAATCTGATCAGAGATTTTTGATGGGGTTGATGTATCTGCAGCAGTTCTTTTGTGAAACGTCTTTAGTTCTCTGCCAATACCATTTATCCCAGTAGGTCTTGGGTTAGGATCTTTGTCAGAGTTCAAAGGCGAGATCTTAACATTTGATGGCAATGGCTGTAATCTTCCAACTGCTGTATTCTTGTAAATAGTAACAGGCTTGTCTGTTGGATTTATCAACTGATATGGTACACAAGTGTCTTTGGTTAAGACAAGTGTCCTTGAGCCAACTAAGCCCAGTTTATCCAGAACCGATGTGCTCTGTATCATACCTGTCATATTGGAAGGTAAAGATTTACGGGGAAAAGTATCTATTACAGCTTCACTGTAGGCTGGAATAGTCACCCTTGTGGCTGCACAAACAGCAGATCCAGAATGTAAGGTCAGCTTATTTCGTCGGAAATCAATGACTGCTCCATTGTCCCTCAAGAAGTTGTTGCCTAAGACAACCTTATGGGTCAATCCATTAATGACCTGAAAGTTTACTTTGACAGGCTCATTGTCTACTGTGATCTTTAAAGTAGTTTTCCCACATAACTCTAGGGTCTCTCCATTTATGGCAGTTATTAGCCCATAATCCGATGCCCGAAGCCTAAGTTGTTTTGGATTTTCTCTGTTAAGTTTGTCGAAAAATGACTTGGATATAGCACTTACACTTGCTCCAGTATCAACTAGGGACAACACAGGAGTATTGAAAATTTGAATTGGAACCAGATTATCTGGATAAATCAAGTGGTTATCTGATTGAAGATAAGCTAACCTTTGCAACAATTTGTTCGTCTTACTAAATTTCTGGTCTCTAAAATTAGGGAAATTTTTAGTACCACCATAACTTCTGTCAATAAATTGATTATGCCTACCAGGTCTATAGTGGGGTTGTCTTCCCCTGGCAGGCTCTATTCGTTTAAATTCTGTTTTTCCCCAAGAGCATTGTTGTTGGGTCCCTCTGTTTTGATTCCGCCCACTTTTATTGTTTGGATAACCATCAGTTTGGTAATTTTGATATCCATCGCCTTCGTGATAACCACCATCTGCATTATTTCCTTCTGAGGGTGGCGCCGGAGAAAAATTTCTCTGTCCACAATTATGTGGTGCTTGGCAGAAACGTGCAAAATGCCCAATTCCATTACATTTGAAGCATGTGATGTTTTCAAAGTTTCTGCCCTGATGACCTGTGACCTTCCAACAAGTCTCTGATGTGTGACCTGGGGTGTGACACTTGGCACAGAGGAAAGATATTGGAGCATGTTGAGGTGGAGAAGGATTACCTTTGCTCACCTCAGGTGGGTCTGTCGACTCGTATTCACAAGAAAGATGTCCCAGGATTTCTTTGAGAGTCAATATTTGACATTTCAATGATTCAATTTCTTCTTTTAACTGAAGGCCAGAGTCTTCCAAGCTGGAGATATTTGATTGGTGTTCAACATTCATTCTAGCTGCTACCTCAATTAATTCGGCACACAGGATCGTGGCCTGTAAATCTGGGGGGTTCTGGATGATGACCTGGAACTGAATCTCTGGTCTCAACCCTCTTATGATCAATAATTTGGTGATGTTTTCATCCTTATTAAGTTTAACACATAAACTCTGAATGTCGAAAATATATGATTCACAGCTCTCACTGGGACCTTGAACTCTGTTGAATAGCATCTGCTCATCTGCAAACTGATTCTGTTGATTCAAATACTTCTGATTGTAAGCTTCCAGAAGGTGTTGCCACGTATTCCTTTGATCTTCACGCAACAAGGTAAACCAAAGCTCTGAAGCATCCTTCAGTAACAATCGAAAATGATTAACCTTATTGTCATCCGCAATATTATGCAAATTGCAAAAACAGATGAACCGATCTAGAAATAGGCGTGCATTCTCTGTTGTGTGGCCTGCGAACTTATCGGGCCTGGTAGAATTGATTAAAGACATGTTCAATTCATTCACGTGATTTTGTTGGTTCTAATGTAAGTGCTGTTCATCAGCTTGTGCCTGATCTACCAGAGTTAAGTTATCTGGATTTCCCCATTCGGCCAGGTTATCTCGTTGATGCAAGTAAACAACAGGATGGCAAATAAAATTCTTTGATGTAAAGAACAATGTCTACTTGAACTCAAAATCACAAACTTTTCACAAAATACTGCACAAAGAAACCACAGGATATCAACAAATATATGTCACAAATATTCAATGCTATCAACATCGATGTAAACTATTCAAAAAGAAATCAAAGTCAGTGTATAGTCAAGACACAACGAACGGATCAAGAAATACCAATGGAAAACCCACAAAAGACACAAACATTCACTTGTTTCAAGGAAACACCTCCACAAATGAAAATGTTTGAGAACAAAACTAAGGTATTAAGTTCCCTTCAATGGATCAAGTGTAATAAAACATCTGGCTTTACACTTCAAAGTGAAACACAAAGAAAACGAACTTAAAAGAAACTGAAGCCAACTGAAGAATGTATCACTTTCTATTTCGAGAAAGTAAAAGACAGGATCTATGTCGACTGCATTCACTTCACCAGAAGTGTCTGAGAAACAACTTTAGAGAATAACTTCCAGGTGTTGGCATCACAATGAATGAAGACAGTGTGCAAGTGCCCTGCTTCTTGAAGAATGGTGATAAGATGACCTCGAAATGCGAAAGGCAAATGTCAGTGTGAGTCACAAATCTATAACAAAATACATGTACCAGACCTGTGTATACTATTGAATTCCTGAATTGACCTTGTCCTTAATAGTGAGGTCACGATGCTATCTGTAATCTAGAAGTGAACTAAGGAAAGTCAAAATGTTTTCTCAAGATGTAGTGTTTGGTTATATAATTGTACTGCAGAAGGGAAAGGACATCATTACAACTCCAAAACTTGTAACTTTCTACAACAAATTAGAGTTAAAGTTTGAATTCACTAATATTCAGTGCACTGAAATGCTCATACAACACTGCTGAATGGTGTGTGCATATTTAATTAGTTCCCAAAATATGCCACAAAAACTCAAATATTTAGAATGTAGGATTAGATACATGTACAACATAAACTATGACATTGGGATGTAACTAGATATCAAAAATTGGCATTCATGCACAAACAGGTTCCAGAAAATCAACATGTGGTAATAGCAGTGTTCCGTGTACATGTAGCTGTGCTGTTCAATCATATACGATGATGTCACTTTGAGTCAATAACTGTGCATGTACATGCAATTGTATACTGCGCATGCTTAACATGAAATGAGCAAGTCTGCTTGAAAAATATGTAGCCCTTAATCTTTGACATTTACTTTCTTTTAGACACCCACCCTTAACCAGAGAAGTCAAACTGAAAGCTTTCTCACAACACCGATACAAGAGGTTAAATGTCAAGTCTGGTTAACACATGAAAATCACTGGGTGTCAGTTGAGTACATGCAATATTCATTTGAGGGGATGCAAGTAAATGGTTATCTGATGGATACAACAGCCAAAAACGTGGTTAAATGATCACTACTGGAGCAAATACATGTGCAACAGCAAATTTATCATAATATAAGTGTCAATACCGGGTCAGAGTTCTGTTCTGTCCAGGGTTCAACGACCATGTTAAAAGCTTGCTTTTAGCTTGGGCCATATGACAGACACCCTTCAAGGTCAGGGGTCAAATGGCCACTTCTTCAAGCTGGGGAGCCAATAAACAAGGCAATTTTGGTAGAGCAGAGGCCGGAAACGATGCGCTCAGAACGTGGAACTATCCTGACCGTTTGACACGTATGGATATGAAATTCTTTGGACAACGGCTGTCAATTGAGCGTCGGATCTCAGGACGCTTACATATACTGGTCTTCACAATGACTCAACCCAACAAACACAACAGTGATCTTCAATAGATAATTTTGTTTATATAAAATCAACTTCAAATATCATGGACAAATACATCATTTATAAAACAAGGCATGCCAAGCAACAACAACATCAAACAACAACACAGGAGGTTTCCCTGTAAGGTATGTGCTGGGGACTGCCTTGGTTTGCACGGGACTTAATCACTTATAAAAAGACCATCTCCCATAATATCAACCGTGCAACCAGCCTGGCAGCCCCCTGCACAAATTCACTCTGATGTTGTTACCAGCAAATATCTAAAATTTCATTAAACTAAAACTTCTCACACTCAATACATGTAATAAAATCTGTTATCAAAATTTACTTACATTTCTCTTGCTTTTACCCTACTGAATCCCAGCTACAAACAGTTCAGTTTCTAACAAATAACTGGCACATTAACTTTTGATAACTCAAGTGACGACTTCAGTCCGCTTTGTAGGAAAGAGAAGAGGCAGATTTCACGCTCAATTCAGTTTTATATCCCGCTTGGGACTATAGTTTATTAATTTTCTTTGTTCGAGTGCAAAAGTTCCAGATACATTCTCCACTGCCATTGTTTAACTCTGAAAGTGCTGTCATCATTTTTGGCACTGATTTTAAGCATATCACTGTCACCAATTTACTGGTGGAGTGTACTTTAGATGTCCTGCATTTCGCTATCAAATGTATGGCAGAGGTATTGGCAGTATGCCTTTCTGATGTAATGGAGAATGTATCTGTCACTCTGTATTTTAACCCTCTTTCTACTGTTTCTGTACTAAAGTACTGAAAACTCAGTTGTGAACAAACAGGACTATCTTGGCCAATTAAAATGCCAAAATGAATATCAATATTTCTGTCAGAGTTTAGTTAAATGCTTTTCCAACTGTTTCTGGAACTTTCTTCGCATATTAGTTTCCAGCAAATTATACCAAGTGTATAGACATCTCTGACACATGGAGGGTTAATTTAACTCAATGATCATGCAATAAACATTATGTCATTTCAGTTGTAAAAGAATACTCAATATGTAGTTTCCAAACATTGATTTGGCAATGCGTCAATGTTTTAACTGTAATTCTGGTTCAAATATGTGTTGGCTTTGGGTCAAACGAGACTACTACTCTGCTATGGTTTCCTAAATTTATGACATACGCCAAATCAGAGAGTATCTCCTGAAACTTAATGTGGGGAAACAGCTCAACAATCAGACGATAATTTGGTCACTTATGCGTGTTCCCGAGTCAACTTTTAACTACCTTTTGACAATAATATGAATTGACCAATGATACGGTTAGGCCATAAACAACCAGGTTACAGTAGCCCATTAACTGAAAATTAAACGCATTGCCAAGCAACAACAACATCAAACAACAACACAGGAGGTTTCCCTGTAAGGTATGTGCTGGGGACTGCCTTGGTTTGCACGGGACTTAATCACTTATAAAAAGATCATCTCCCATAATATCAACCGTGCAACCAGCCTGGCAGCCCCCTGCACAAATTCACTCTGATGTTGTTACCAGCAAATATCTAAAATTTCATTAAACTAAAACTTCTCACACTCAATACATGTAATAAAATCTGTTATCAAAATTTACTTACATTTCTCTTGCTTTTACCCTACTGAATCCCAGCTACAAACAGTTCAGTTTCTAACAAATAACTGGCACATTAACTTTTGATAACTCAAGTGACGACTTCAGTCCGCTTTGTAGGAAAGAGAAGAGGCAGATTTCACGCTCAATTCAGTTTTATATCCCGCTTGGGACTATAGTTTATTAATTTTCTTTGTTCGAGTGCAAAAGTTCCAGATACATTCTCCACTGCCATTGTTTAACTCTGAAAGTGCTGTCATCATTTTTGGCACTGATTTTAAGCATATCACTGTCACCAATTTACTGGTGGAGTGTACTTTAGATGTCCTGCATTTCGCTATCAAATGTATGGCAGAGGTATTGGCAGTATGCCTTTCTGATGTAATGGAGAATGTATCTGTCACTCTGTATTTTAACCCTCTTTCTACTGTTTCTGTACTAAAGTACTGAAAACTCAGTTGTGAACAAACAGGACTATCTTGGCCAATTAAAATGCCAAAATGAATATCAATATTTCTGTCAGAGTTTAGTTAAATGCTTTTCCAACTGTTTCTGGAACTTTCTTCGCATATTAGTTTCCAGCAAATTATACCAAGTGTATAGACATCTCTGACACATGGAGGGTTAATTTAACTGACATTCAACTGAATCATTCTGCACGGACACAGAGCCAGTGTTTTGTATATATTAAGCTCTTTCTCATGCCATGACTGAACTATGGTGAGATTACCTGTCATCGGCTATTGTATTCAACTGGATTTCACCATGCAATAATAACAATCGTGTCTGGAAACTGTTGTTCCAAGTCTCACTGTCATTTCAAGCATTTAAAACATTCATCATAATACTTGGCACTTCAACGACTGAATCTGTAGTTCAGTTAAATTACACATGTTACAATATATCTTAAATCATTTAACTTCCAGTCCAGTATCTCAAAATTTCAGTTCAATATTTTCACCAAATATTAACTTTCTTTTTACGCAACAGCCACAGATAAATCATTCATATATTAAAATTATGAAATTAACATTTCAATTAGTACATACATGTACATGTATAATTTCCACTCATGACACTTCCTAAGATTTCTTCATGATTATTTACCATACTTGCAGTGGCATTTATAAACACGAAGAGCTGAAATACGCGAACGAGCAATGGTCATTTCCGTCTTCCATTGACCTACCGGTACTTTTCCACGAAACCGATACAACAGTGTCACGTAATTATACAGTTTAAAGGTTGTTGAAAAAGAGTTAATGGTAAATTACAGTGTAACCTAATTTACAGTTGCTTGCCTGTTATCAAACGGTAATTATAAAATACGGTGCAACATTTAACATTATTATACCTCATGTAAATTCGTAAAGTTTTCATTGGTTGACAGCCTGTGACGTGTCATTCCACAAATCGTGATGTTCAGTGATGATGCAGTCATATCTTGCCTTACCGTTGAATAAATGTCATGTACAACGCTCTGCCGTGGTACATGACATTTATTCCACGGCGACATCTGCCGGACCAAGAGTTGCCTCCCATAGTGCGCGCGCCAACATACTCCCGAAAGTCGACCTGACGTGTATACGTCGGCCCGTTGGCAGGCGCGGCGGAGCCGGGGGGGGGGGGGGCAGCGGGGGCCCGGCCCCCCCAATATGAAAAGAGCGGGGGCCAACGACCACTTTGGCCCCTCCAATAATTGTAACTGACGTGCCTTGAAATGGGTCAGATATGGGTAGAAAACCGTCTGAAATTCCAAAATTTTCCGGGGGAGTACCCCCGTCCCCCTGATCACATCTTCGGAAGCCCCAAATATTGACCGTGTTTACATTTGAAACGCTGGATTATGCGATCATCAACGAACAGCACAATGTCCATCAATAGTTCGTGTTGTATACATATAATTCTTGAATTACTGAACGATCGATGGCATAAATTATCTACGCCTTGAGGAAAAATAATAATTGTGTGAAGATGACTTCCTTGTTGTGTGTATACCAGTATGCCGGAACACTATACCCTTATTCGTTGAATATTTACAATGATCTAAAGTTGTGTTCACACTGTAATTTTTCACTTGGGTGGGTGGGTATAGTTGACAGATATCATCGGTGAATATTATTTTCGAAGCAACGTGAGGGAAATTCTTTGAAGAACGCCTATTGAATTTTTTTTAGCTCTTATGAGTCGGTTTTATTGCGAGATATTCTATCCCTTTCAAAGAAGCGCCAAAGTGCGTTAAATCAAGTCTAAAATGCCAAAAATGCCCCGGCCCCCCGTCTAAGGCAGGGGGACACCCCCTCCCTGTCCCACCCCCGTCTGCCCCCCCAATATTCAAGTCGCTCCGCCGCGCCTGGTTGGTGATAGAAATTTAGTGATTGTGATTTGGTAATTGACTGAAATAAATTTGGCATCTTTTGAAAAGGTACGTAAGATCACCGCGAACGTTACTCATCCAAATTATGAGATTGAGTCGACAAACAACCGAGATCGAACAGTTGATCTTGACACGGCGTTTTGAAATCAACAACGGTCGCGCAACAAATCGTGATGATCCACTCTATAACATGCAATAATTGTATAATGTAAAGCGTGTTAAAAAGCGGTGATTGTAAAATATGGTGTTACGTAATTTTACAGTTGATTGTACTGGCACCTTTTCTGCCAGTTCATTTAACTGAATTTATGGTGTGATTTATAACAGTGTGGTTCTGCATGGTCGCTCTCCTTACGTGTATGCGTTTTCACCTTGGAATGAGTGATTTTGCACAAATGCACCATTTCATGCACCTGTTATTGAAAATTATCGTACCCACTGACTAACAATTATTCTGAGCATACAGCAAGTCGAAAACTTCCTTTCGTACGTAATATTTCGTGGTTGACATTTCAAACACACCTCGCTAAAAAGCATATTTTTTAGCTATTCCGCTCACTGTTAATTTCTGTGATTATATACGTTTATTGTTTAGTTCCCATGGTATGACATAGCTGATTTGTGGTGATATGTACTCCTCATCCTCTACATGAGTATAGCTTACACTCGTAGTAATAATGGACTACTCATGGCCCAGCTTCTGCCTCGCATTCCCACTATCGTCTTCTCAAAACTCATCGAAACCGCGATACAGATCTTTCAGCTGGAATCAGTAGACGCCATCCTCTAGAACATAATATCCTTAGCGACAACATCAAACGAGGAGAGAAATACGTTTTTAATTTGATAAATTCTATCGAAAACGTCTGGACAAATATGACTACAGTTTACAAAATGTGACAATTCTTACTCAAATGTTTCTTTCAGACGTTAATGTATACCGGCACCATGCTATGAAGCCTATAACTGCTACCCTTTGTGAACTAATCTGACAAGCCTTCCCGTTTGTGTATAAACTGAACACGGACATTTGATAACGAAATGCCTGCACTATATTAAGATTTATTAACCACTGAGACAGAAGCTGATATAACAATCCTCCCTTCCTACTTATATAAGAACACAAACATCCGATATAGGGTGTTCCCTGACTCTGAAAGTCAGAATTACAATATTAGACGAATTGATAAATATTAGTTTATTTATACACCCATAACCCACCTCCGCCAGTTCAATTATATAGCTAAAGGCTCAACACGATTAACCACATGACATCTTAATTCGTTGTTTAGTCTGAGAGTTATCATCAGTTAAATATGACTGAATGAACTTCATAGTTCTACCATAGGCTGGCATGTATCCTACATGTCGCCGGTACTTAGATCCGTGTATAATATTTAGAGAAGGAGGTCATGCTTTAATGGGAATACTGTTGCGGATGATAGTGTTACACTCTATATTATCCATTCTTCCATTGTCAGAGTTTGTGGTACCGATGTAACACCGTACGTAAAAAGAGAGAATTAAGGGTTAACGTCGCGTCCTGTAACACCGTATATGACAGTAGGAGGTATACAATCTGATCCCATGAGAATGTATATATTATCATGCTGGATCCTATACGAGATCGCTGTCGCAGTGTTGAGCCACGTCAGCTATGGCTGGCGAAGCCCTGTGGAAATAGGCATATTCTCCTCTTTCTCATTCCGAATTATTTAGTTTCTTAACTTTATAAGTTTATGTTTAACGGATTTCTCAAACAATTTGTCACTAAATGCTATGTGATTTATAGGTCAAAGGTCAAGATCACTGATGCCCCAAAATTGGAAAATCATTGAAAAAAATCTCAGTGGATACCGTATATTAGACAATGTGTCGCGTGCCAAAATTGAGGTCCATAAGTCATTGTATACACTTTTTGTCCCCCGCCGCAACGCGGCCGGGGACTTTAAAATGGTTCTTGCTTCTATGTGTCCGTGCATGCACGGACATGTCCGTGCAAATACTTCGTAAGCA
This sequence comes from Hanleya hanleyi, assembly GCA_036873755.1. Lineage (NCBI taxonomy): Eukaryota > Metazoa > Mollusca > Polyplacophora > Lepidopleurida > Hanleyidae > Hanleya > Hanleya hanleyi. The sequence continues at coordinate 98,178 of JAVTVY010040727.1, read as the reverse complement.
ATAACTTCTAAATGCTTTGTCGGATTTCTCTGAAATTTGGCATCTGCATTCTTTGCGACAAGACGTGTCTTGGTATTACGTTTCAGCAAGATCCGCCTGTAGGTGGCGCCACTGGGGTCTTGCTTCTATTTGTCCGTGCATGCACGGACATGTCCGTGCAAATACTTCGTAAGTAATAACTTCTAAATGCTTTGTCGGATTCCTCCGAAATTTGGCATCTGCATTCTTTGCGACAAGACGTCTCTTGGTATTACGTTTCAGCAAGATCCGCCCGTAGGTGGCGCCACTGGCGTCTTGCTTCTATGTGTCCGTCATGCACGGACATGTCCGTGCAAATACTTCGTAAGCAATAACTTCTAAATGCTTTGTCGGATTCCTCCGAAATTTGGCATCTGCATTCTTTGCGACAATACGTCTCTTGGTATTACGTTTCTGCAAGATCCGCCTGTAGGTGGCGCCACTGGGTCTTGTTCCAATCTTTAGTGCATGTCTGTGCAAATACTTCGTAAGCGATAACTCCTAAATGCTTTGTCGGATTCCTCCGAAATTTGGCATCTGCATTCTTTGCGACAAGACGTCTGTTGGTATTACGTTTCAGCAAGATCCGCCTGTAGATGGCGCCACTGGGTCTTGTTCCAATCTTTAGTGCATGTCCGTGGATGTTCGTGCAAATGCTTCATAAGCGATAACTCCTAAATGCTTTGTCGGATTTCTCCGAAATTTGGCATCTGCATTCTTTGCGACAAGACGTCTGTTGGTATTACGTTTCAGCAAGATCCGCCTGTAGGTGGCGCCACTGGGTCTTGTTCCAATATTTAGTGCATGTCCGTGCAAATACTGCGTAAGCGATAACTCCTAAATGCTTTGTCGGATTCCTCCGAAATTTGGCATCTGCATTCTTTGCGACAAGACGTCGCTGGGATTACGTTTCAGCAAGATCCGCCTGTAGGTGGCGCCACTGGGTCTTGTTCCAATCTTTAATGCATGTCCGTTCATGTTTGTTCAAATCCTTCGCGAGCGATAACTTTCGAACAATTTGTCGGATTTCTTCGAAATTTGGTAAATGCATTCCCTGCGACAAAACACTGTTGGTGATGCGTTTCAGCAAAATCCACCCGGAGGTGGCGCCACTAGAGTTCATTCCATTATTCCATGCTGCAAGTGATAACTTAGAAACAATTTGTCGAATTTCTTTGAAATATCCTACATATGTACCTTTCTGGGTAACATGAGAAACGTTGCGGCTCATCGGATTCTTCTCAAATTTGGCATGCATTTACCATGCCAGGAGCTGTTGCTTGGGATTGCCTTTCGCTCACTTGCACTCACAGGTGGCGCCACCTGGTGGCAACATCACAAATTCGTTTTCGGGTAATAACTTGAGAACTGACCATCGGATTCTTCTCAAATTTTGTATGAATGTACCGTGACATAAGATGTCGCTTGATAATGCATTTCACTGACTTGCGCCTAGAGGTGGCGTCACCTGGTGTCAAAATCTAAATTTGGTTTCTGGGCAATAACTTGAGGACCCTCATCGGATTCTTCTCAAATTTGGTATGCAGATGTCCCCACGATACCATGTTCCTTGGGATTGTATTTTTCCCGCTTCTGCCTACAGGTGGCGTCTCCTGGTGGAAAAATTTGTTTCCGGGCAATAATTTGGCAACTGCTCATCAGATTATTCTCAAATTTTGTATTCATATGTGACCCGCCCCAAATAACATGAACACCGGTGGGCATCTAGTACCGGCAATAACTTGACCCCTCTTCAGAGTCTCAAAGTTCATATGCCGATACCATGACATGAGATGTCATTTGGGATTGTGTTTTGCCTGCTTGCACCTACAGGTGGTGACTCCTTGTGGCAAAGTCTAAATTTTGTTTCTGGGCAATAGGTTGAGGATGCCTTCATATTCTTGTCAAATTTAGTTTGCAGATAATATGCCATGAGTTGTCTCTTGGGGTTGCATTTCGGTTACATAATTTTCATGCTACATGGTAAAGAAAATATATTACAGTAGGAATCAACATTCAGTCAGCCATTCGGAGTTGATCTCAAAACCTGGGAAGGTGGAAAGACCCCTCTGCTTCTTACGCCTGTGAAGTAGCTGTTGCCATCCTCATGAATATCTTCTGAAACCGACAGCGCTTATAAATATTGCTGCCATTTTGGCGGGGGACCTAGCATCCTCTGGCTGCTTGTTACTCTACGACCAGGATTATGGTCAGCGTCGGCGTTATCTTTCTGTCTGCTCATACTCGATGTGGACACGATATCTCTTGATGGGTCAGAAGCCTATTGGATATGACCGACCTTGACCTATTTTTTCGAGGCCAAATTACACATTAAATATCGATTTGGTACTTTCAGCATGATATTTCTTCAAGGATTAAGGCTAGCCATTCTAAATTTAGACCACAGATGCGAGATCTGCTTATTCACCAGATTTTTATTCAAGTTGACCGACATTGACCTATTTTCTCAAGGATAAATACTACAATAACTGTCAATTCAATGCTGTTAAATCTATTGAAGGGTTAGAGCTATCTTTTTAAATCCACACCACAAATGCACATGCTCATTGACCAGAACTTAATTTAAGATGACAGACCGTGACCTTGAAAAATAGATCAAGTTGGGTTTTGTTCATGACAGCTATGCGGTGAGACAGAAAGAATGCATGTCTATATCAAATGTCAAGGTCACTGTGTTGCTAAATCAGGAAATCATTGGATTTTTTAAAAATCTGGGTGGATACAACAGAGGAGAGAAATGTCCCGTACCAAAATCGTGGTCTATAGTTCAAAGAACAAGGTAAATGTGGCCACCTTTTAACGGTTTTAGGGATTTCCCTCAAATTTATCACGATAGCTATAGAGTCAGTGAAATCGAAATGAAGCTGTTGCCCAAAGATCATGAAATCAATTAAAATCACAAGTTCTCTGGATGGATACATTGGATGATGTGTCGCGTACCAACACTGAGATTAATGTCACTGTGGCTACAAATCAGGCAATTACTGAGAATATTAAGTATCTGCTATAATTCCAGGAACAGTCTTATGAACATCTGTTTCTGAAACCCCAACGCATTACAGGTAAATCTTTCAGCTAGACGTCTGTATGCACATTGGTTGATACAGATTTTGGAAACAAATCTGACAGATTCCATTGTTGTGAATTGGAGAAGCACCTCTTGCCAATCATAATAGACCTAATAAAATCCCAGTAAAACCCAAGCTGAAAATTGAATTTCGGGAAAAGAAAACAGTGTAAGGTTGCAGGAGTAAACTTTGCCCACGTATTACTGTCCAATCGTTAATATTAACAAATTCTGGGTTATTTCAGACAATCAAAGATGGGACAGTCCAACAGTTCCAGCAGCTCAGGAGATACCTGTAACCACATCTATGTACCTGTCTATGGTCGACCGACATGGCCTAGCGAAGAATGGCGATTCGTCGTAGAAACGAGAAATCCAGGTAAATCTTTGCTCCTGAGACGTTTAATCCAATGCGTCAGTGTTTCGATTTTCAGGATATGCGAACACTAACCCTACCCCTCTAACCCTGTTTATATACCTTGGACGTAACAGTGCTCCCCGATTCGCGGCTGCTCAACTGATACGGAGTCATCTGTAAATTACATTAATTTTATGTACAGTAAGTCCTTGACATAAGTTCGACGAAAGCAGTAGTTCGTCTAGCTGTTTTGATGAGTAGGAAAAGGACGAATTCATTAGCATAACTGAGGCTGAGGAGTGAGACTGTGGCGTAACGTCACTATGACGTCACCTCCGGGTCAAAGGTCACTTCCGGTCACGTGATGGCCCAGTAAGAGTTATCTGTCCCTAAAAAAGACCGTACGCTTCAGTTAATTCAATGTTAGGCCCAATGAGCAACCGACGCATGGACATTTGCGGTATGGGGTGTCTCACCTTATTTTTTTATGTCTCGCGTTGCAGAATACGATGGCAGGGGTATCGAGGTCATTGGGTGACATTCGGTGAAAAGTTCTCACTGCGCATGTGTAGTGAATAGGCAGATCTGGGGTGGAAGTTTTGGGGTCTAGGTGGACCAATATTGGTATGATTGGGTCGTGTGAAGTATCATAGTGAAGCATTCGTGGGGTCCATCCGACTGGACTGTTGTGGAGTAGAAGTAAGGCTATGGAATGCATGTGCAGACAGGGAATCGGGGGAAAAATTGACGTTTTGGGGTTGAGGTGCACCATCCGTGGTCCGTACTGGGTCAGGGAGGGTATTAATGTGAAGCGCTCCTCCAGGTCGATCAAGTAATGGGTGGGCGCATGTAAAACCTTCCCCGGAAAAGATCCGGAAACACAGACTTTACCCCTAAATTATGAAAAACTCCTATCAACTATGTATAGAGGGGTTAATATCGGTCCCCAGCGGATCGTGGCCTGCCAAGAGGTGCCGACTGGGATAGTGAGTCATAGAAATGGAAATTTTGTTGTTGTTGAGATCATGTAGTCTCTCAATAAAAAAAACAATTCAAGAGAAGTAATCCAGTTAACTCGTAGTGGTAGACAAAGCAGAAAAGCAGTATATTTGCCCCAGGCTATGACCTTATGACGCCTTATCTGAACGTCTTAACCCCCGTTTCAAAGTCTTAGCGTCTGTCTTAACGCCTTAACGCCAATGATGAAGACTGGTGACAGAAAGAAAGATCAATACGCGTTCACAAGTTTTCATACAGTTTATTCTCCCCAATGTTACACCATATCCACGCATGGGAACCCGCGTTGGGTATCTTTACAATTCAAGTATGCTCTTGTCCAATTAGAAGCCGCCATTTTATGCTGGATCTGTCATAATCGTTCTTGCCTGCGAGATGTATTCTCGGCTGCTATTGTCCAATTAGAAGCCGCCATTTCAGAAAGTTCAAGTTCAAGTTCTTCGGTCATGTTCGCTCTGATCCGTGTGTTCTGGTCGTCGTCGGGCAGGCCAGGATACTGCAACAGCAATACGTCCCGGAACAGCTGCTTGCGCGTTTTGATCGCATTTTGCAGGGCCTCTGTGGGTGGTAGCCCCATATCCACTTCAAGGTGACGCTTGGCCTTCATGATGGTAGCAGGGTATACTGTTCATAGATCGCTATAGCTGTTTTCCTGATGCATGGAGCGCATTTGGCTGTACGCCAGTTGTAATTTATCATGTCCGGCGTCCTCGGTTGCTGCAGCATGAGTATTAATAGCTGCTGTCACAATACGATCCGAATAGGTAGGTTCTTCCTCACTCAGGCTTCCCTGGGACGTAGCAGAACTATCTGAGGTCAGGCTCTGGTGACTTAGCTCAGAAGCTCTGATTTTTCTAGATATTCCATGAAATTGACACTATTTCATCGAAATGCATTCACGCCCGTCGTTAAGCTTTAACGTCCGCCTCAACGCCTTAACGCTCTATCTTAACGACCGTCGTTACGCTTTAACGCCCGTCTCAATACCTTAACGCCCTATCTTAACACCTTATCTTGGCGCTCTAGCACATCACCTCAACGTCCCATATGAACGCCTTATCGCCCTGTCGTAACGCGTTAACGCATGTTTGGTACACTCTGTACACTCTAAATTACATGTTTAGCGTTAGAACACTAAAAGCGAGGTTCTGTTTGAGCATACGTTCCGGCCTAATCGCGTTTAGGCTGTGAACACATGGAGTTTAGGTTATAAACGCATAGACGTTTAGGTTATAAACACATAGGTCTTTTAAATCTAAACACATCGGTTTAAATCCTAAACGCCAAGATGTTTAAACTCTAAATACGTTAAGGCTGAAACGTGTGCTCGAACGGAACCTAACTTTTAGTGTTCTAACCCTAAACATATGATTTACAGTGTACCCTATAATCCGCACGGCATAGGGTACACCAGGGTGCGGACTACTAATAGGCTACTATTTCTATAAGTACACCTGTCTGGCCAACCGTATTTGGCGTTTGGGAAAACAAGTATATTGTTAATAAAATTCCCTGTCACAGCGAGTAAGGGACGATGTGCCGCGCTAAATGATTGACCCTCGTGGATTGGAAATCCATGGCGTATATATCTGCAATTCCGGTGAACCGAGAAAAAAATCGCACTTTCGCTGAAATCTCGCTCGCATATTCATACCCGGCGAACGAAAGAAATGTGTTGCCGATGATGACGCCTCCCCCCCCCCCCCCCCCATCCTCATTCAACACCTTCAGTGTTTTTCTATATTACAGGCTGTGGGGACCATGCAAGATGCATTGTGCCTTGCCGGTGTTCATTGTTAGTTTTTTTTTTTACACGTTTCGATGATTTCCTACATGAGCTATGGCCCTTTATCGTCCACCCAGCAGCACTTTTTTGTCTAGTCCATATCCCGGTTACTGTTTGATGGACAACTTCGAAACTTGCTTGGAATATGCTTAGCATATTACCGATTTGCACTGTCAGGCTAGTTACGCGTTTCGATGATTTCCTACAAAGTTATTACCCTTTATCCCATACTGAAACTATTTCTTGTCTGGCCGATATCTCGGATAATATTTGATGGACAACTCCGGAACTGGAAGATGCATTCTACCTTGCAAATGTGCACTGTATTCTACCTTGCAGATGTGCACTATACCTTGCAGATATTTCCCACTGAGTTATGGCGGCCCTTTGTCATATATCAGGCAACAATTTCTTGTCCGGTGCATATCTCGGTTACTGTTTCATGGACAACTCCGAATCTTACATATAGAAGATGTTTAGAGCCTTGCAGGTGTGCACTGTTGTTCTTTTTTTTTATTCGAGTTTTATTTCGGGAACTTCTTGTCCATCTCCGTTACCATTTTAATGGACAACTTCGAAACTTACATGAAAGATGTTTAGTACTACTTTAGATGTATGCGCACTATCAGGGTTTGTTTTGCTGTTTTCTCGATTTTCGACAGAGTTACGACCCTTTGTCCAGTCCGTCAAGAATTCCATGTCCGGTCCCTATCCCAATTACTATTTGATGGACAACTTTGAAAGCTATATGGTATATGCTTAGTATATTCGAGATGTGCATGGTACAGGTCTTTTTCTCGTCCTAAGCATCTGTGTTACATTTGTGTATTTTACCTGTGTTCACCAACATGTATTGCATTCTGGCCGAGGTTAATACTTCTTGAACAACTTTGAAACTTACAGCTTGCTTCATGCTAAGTACGGTACCTTGACCGTTTGTATGTTGTCATATACAAACATAGGCTGAGGTATCAATGCACCTTTTAAGTGCTACATCATGTTTTAACCAGAGTCATTATTTGAACTGATTGATACCTATATCGGTTTTCCGTTTCTGTCTACTTTCAGGTTTCTCCGGAAAAGAAGTGGGATATACTAAGGAGGAGGCGGCTCACCTTGTAAAAAGACTCAAAGAAGAAGTGTCAGTATCGGACATTGATTCTTACGTCAAACGTCGCGCCAAAGATTTAGCAGACGCTCTGCACACCACAATAAAAAGGGAACAGAGGAAAGATGCCTCGCGCGGTGGGACCTTTCAAAGAACCGTTTCCCAGATCAAGTCAATCAGAAAGCTGTCACCAAGAGGCCAGAGAATGCGGAGAACTACGCCACAACATCAACAGCTGATAAAATCTGCGTCTCATGACCCAGCTCCTAGAAGGTTATTTGTTTCTCAGAAGCAGACGGCAGAGAGAACAACCGTACACGAGGTGGATTTGACGAGGCAGACGACACCTGATCTGTTTCCGGTATCCTCCAGCGAGACATCAAAGCAGGTGTCGCGCAAGGAAAGTTTCGAAGAAATTTTCAATCGGATGAGTATAAATACTGAGGAAGGGGGATATAAGAGGATATGCCAAGATGTGACCAGCATGCTCGATAATACATTGTGGTTTCTGAGAAGAACGTACAAAGCGTTTCAAGACTGTGAAATATTACGGGCTGGAAGTGTAGCAGACGGCACAAAGATTGGCCGCGCCGATGAATTCGACATAGTTCTACTCCTCCCGTTCCTTGAGCAGTCAATCCAAGAAATCAAAATTTTGGAGGACAGTAGATATGAATTTGTTAGACTTTCTCTTGTGTGTGATGAGCCTGAAGGAATCAACGGCGACCAGTTCACCTGCTGTTTAAAGGGCCAGGGAGGGGCGCAGTTATCGGAAGCATTTTATGAGGCGCTTCAAGGTTTTCTGCGACCATCATGGAAGGTTGTGTCGATGGAATCCAAAAGCTTTGTGAATCGTATCCACCTCCTTCTGGAGTTCACGGACTCCGATAAGCTCGACGTAAGATTTGACGTCAGCCTAGCCGTTCCGATTTCATCCAACAAGGTCGCATCGCTGACCCTGAATGACCCCGAAGATGTCATCAAACTGCCGTTGTGGAATCACGTGATTTCGTGCCTTCAAGCATATGAGGGGAAGGTTTTCGCTTTGATCCCAGGTGGCAAAGCTGAGATCAATCGACGCATCTCACTGGCATTAGCAGAAAAAGAACAACTCCATCGGTTTGGCGAGGACAGCGGGGTCGTTCAGTGTCTCAGGTGTTGTAAAATCATCGTCATGCTCTTCTTCCCTCTCGTTCAAGTTAATAACTCTTGGGAGGCATTCATACCGCCTTATTTGCTGAAGAACGCCATCTTCTTCTTGCTAGAACAGTTTAACGATCCAGAAATGTGGTCTCCAGAAACCGTTCATCATCGGATTGTCGAAGTGTTCATGCTATTACAGAGATCGCTGTGGCCGGAGGATTTTGGCTCGCGGGGTTCCCGGATAAGCCTCTTCGTCTTTCCCGGGTTCACGTCCTTTCCCGAGTTTTCGAACGACTCCTGTCACTTTGATCCGAACGAAATGAAAATGAAGGATAACCTCACGCACAGTTTTCATGCAGGCCAGATATCGTTCTCGTGCAAATTCCCCTACGAGGAAACGCGGGATGCCCTCGTGCACAAACCGGAAGTCAGCCAATCACTAGGTCCGTACTTCCAGCGTTTGAAATCAGATGAGTGGACATTTCGGGAACTCTTGAACGATCTTGTCGCAATTTTGAAGGATGTTTTCGATTACACGTCGCCACCTCCATGGGAAATGGACATTGCGAATAATAACTCATGACATTGCAATTGATATAATATAACTCACAAGAATTAAGGCCTGCTTCTATTTTGTCCAATATCCGACATTATAAAGGATTCATAATCGTTCCTAGTCTATATGAGCCAGTTGTCGTGAGGATTTGTTGATATCTCGAGGCTGTGCTTGTGGAGAGTGACAAAGAGTCTCGGTGTGGAGGATGGGGTGTAATCATGCACACGGCGTCTCCAGGATTTCACATGTTTAGCTATTAGAGGGCCTGGTATTGTACTATCCAACTTAAGAAAATAATGTATCTTTATCGTCCTGACACGGTCCCGCTGCTCATAGATCTCGATATCACATCCCTTCCACCCCTTTCAACTCCGAGACTCTTGTCCTGGTCTCCTTTGTGGTGCCCACATCTCATCCGGCGTTGGGTTATGAACGTGGTGTACTTGGTATTATGGAAGAGATAGTGTTTACCACGAGGATTATACAATCATCGTAACTGTAGAGTTCCTGTAGTCTAAGTTCGTGATCAAACTCATCATCGATATGTCTCAGGCATCGATAATACAGTGCTGGTGGCTATCGGGAACCCAGAAATTTGGACGGTTTCTGGTTTCCGGCCATGGAATGGGAGGCTTGCACAATAGGACGAGAAGATATACCGGTAGTGGTATTTCTGTCAGTTGATTGGTTGACTGGGCCAAAATTGGCAAACAGGAAGTAACAATCACAGAATCTGATTGGATAGTTCGTATAGCTTTTGTAGAACGTGTATTGACCAATTAGATTTTATATATTTGTATGGTCCGGTGATACGCGTTGGCATAGTCCATACTCTATATCATTTTAGAATATGTGTGATTGACAAATGTATCTATTTTAAACTTCCTTCTTTTTTCACCGGAACCATATTTACGAATTTGTACATTAGTGCTGGTAACCAGTTGGAATAAAATAGTTTTAAATCGTTACAGAATCTTTTTTGCCTGAAATCTGCGAAGGTATGTTTGCCTGAACTAGGGGCTGTTTCACCCAAAATTTGCTTCCGCCAGCAGACGTATTAGTTCCCGTATCAGCGGATGGACGAAGAACCAATTATGAAATTGTGTAACGGCAGAGAAGTGGTCAGTATTTTACAATGATGATAGCAAGAAATCTTTACGGTCTTTCTGACAAGAAATCTTTTGTCCAAGGCTCTGTGACATGGGTGTCGGGATGATAAAGGTAGAGCGGCGGGGGGGGGGGTGTAATTTGGCTTAATGTCACACTCAAGGTTGTTTCACTCATATGGTGACAGTCAGTTTGGTTGGTGGGGGATGCCGGAGTACCCGGAGAGAACCGATGGGCAGCTGGGCTCAAACAACCCGTGCCGGTGTGGAGGCTAAGAATGTCCGTTGCATAAGAGTGTCCGGCCCCTATCTTCTAAAGCAGCTAGTCCATGGTTGCAATACAAAAGGATATGGAAAGGGAAACTCATCACCAGGACATTCTTATGCATCACACCGGTACAGCGGTGTGAGGTTAGCGGTCACCAGCGAAGCGCCTTAGACACTCGGTCACCGAGGGTCCACGGTAGAGCATGGGATAGAATTAGTATACAAACAGTATATTGGGCCTTATTTGGACGAGTGCGCAGGTGTTTTTGCGCAGGTATGACGTCACTTCCGGTCTGCGTGAATCTGGCGTGACCTGGGTATGTCTGACTGTATGGAATGATAGGAATGCATGTACTGACTTTAATCTGGGGGTTTGCCATCACGGGGAGGTCACGTGATCACTATAGTTCAATGTCATTTGAATGATAGGAATGCATGTACTGACCTGTTCATTCATTCGGGGACTTGTTTACATCCGTGTACATCCGGGACCTTGTACCTGTAGTGTATTCATCCGGGTCCTTTTACCATCTGGGGTTTCCCAAGTTACAGCCGGGCATTTATGGCGGAATCCGGGTCCTTGTCTGTTTATCCTTACAGCCGGGTATTTTATGGTTGACCTATATCCGGGTCCTCGATAATAGCAATAGCTGTATGTGGGTTTTTTTTCATTCATCCTTTTTACAACCGTGCACTTACATACGAGTTCTTGTACAGCCGTGGACTTACATCCGGGTTCTTGTACAGCCGGGGACTTACATCCGGGTTCTTGTACATCCGGGTACTTCTATGTAGGTGTATAAAAGTCGGCATATTCATGGGATTGCTTCATTCATTGGCCTGCCTACTTGACCGGACCAGTCTGAAGAATTACCTGACCAGCCTGAGCCAGCCTGAGCCAGCCTGACCAGAGCTACTTGACCACCATGAGCCTACCTGACGAGAGGAACTAATACCAGTGGAGCCTGAAGACCTGCCTGAACAGCATCTACCTGAACCAACAGCCATGGACTCATCTCACCGAGCTAAGCTTATGCAGCACCGTGTCCGGATCATTGATGAGATGATGAATGTGGCCGAACTATGTGATCTGCTTCTGGTGGGAAACATAGTCACTAAATACATGGAAGAAGAAATCATGGCGCATAACACCAATACGGCACGAAACAGAGCCCTCATCGACACTCTACCTCGCCGAGGTCCTTTAACATTCGAGGCCTTCCTGGAGGCGCTGAGAGAGACGGGGAATGAGGGAATAGCGTCTCTACTTCAATCCGAGGAACACACCTTAGTCATAGACATCCCCGAAGAGAGTACAGGTTGCAAACGTGCCCAGGAAGAGTCCGCTCCACCCGCCAAACGTGCCCGTCCCCATCTAACACCTTTAAAAATGCCTCAGCAAGTGCCTCAGCAAGCGGAGGAAGAGGTGCTACTCCCTATATCTGTGGAGCAGGTGAATGACATCATCCAGCAGGCCTACCAGGCGGCCCAGATGAACAGTTGGAAGCTCACTCCCCATTTAACTGTAACCGTGAACGATGAGCAAGTGCACTTTAATGCATCAGCCTGGGACGACAAACCACAAAGCATATCGCCTTGACGTTTAAGACATGGGCAAGAGTACAGCGAATTTATTATGCCATCGATGCGGTCATTGATGAACAGGGGCGAATTTTTTTGTGGGGGACGATGTGTTCCTCACCTGTTCTATGTTCAACAACATTCTGCTGGTACATATTCGTAAATGGAAGTTGAAGAAAGATACGCGTATTCCCTTACCTGAGGGAGTCACCCTGCAAATACCTACGTGGCGTAAACTTCAGGGCCTGACAGCCGAAATTAATGAAGCCTTGTCTGACCAGCTGTCTGAGTATATCTATAACAAGTACATTGAATCCTTCCTGTATCATCTTAGACCTCGCATTCTACACTTGCGTCTCGAACAATGTGTAGGCTGTCAGAACAACGGTCCGTTAAACATGCATACGTGTCTGGACATCATGCCACCGTCAGATGCGCTGATGACTGAGGCGCTACACGACATCAACGAGACAGAAATCGCGGAGGCACTGGAAGCTGCCTGTCCACCGAGAATTCCACGTGAGCAGATTACTGCCTTCATATACGTGCACCAGGGCAAGAAAGACATGGAAGACTTCAAACAAGTCTTGTTGGCTAATTATTGAACATTCAGACTTACTATCCTTTCTGGATAGTAATATTCCAGTGGGACCTGCATATGGCGTATACATATCTCGCTTAGTAGCATTTGCTAGATCCTGTTTTAAATGTGATGATTTTAATCAACGTCACAAAACATTGTTGCAGAAACTTATAAAACAGGGCTATTCCACCAAGCGCCTCCACTCAAAGTTTCTCAAATTTGGCGATACATATCGCATGCTGATAGCAAAATACGAACGTAGCGTGCAAGATCTATGGCGCTACGTTTCGTAACTTGTGTCTAATTCCGCTTAACCCGGGGCTAGGGGCCGTATGAACCCATGTACTTCAAGATCCTCATGGTACTCATATGAACAGTCACAATCAAAGCGTGACTGAGATACATCATTCTTTAGATGACGACTTTACAGCGAATATTATGGATTAAGAATACTGATCAGCGATACGGATTTGATATTTTTGGAACATCATGATGTCTTGCCGGCATCATTGAAAACTGTTGACCGCTTCTCTCTTGCAGGAAACAAGCCTATGTTTATGTATACTATGATTGTCTTTTTGAATTTGGTGCTAATACTGTTATGTGGAATATGGAATAGGTCTTTGGATTATGGACGCGGATATTCTCTAATGGACGACGGTTGGATGATGAATGACGGACTAGACGCTTGTAATTACCGTATTCCTACATTCTATGTTCATTCTATGTTCATTCTACCGTCATGGTGACACCGTATAACTCTATTAGAAAATTTAACACAAAGAGCCTACCGTGGTGAAAACCTTATGTTCATTCTACTATGTTGTTAATAAATATTAGAAATTCAACTAATATGTGGCAGTGTTCACTCTATGCAGGGGAAGGTGTGGGAGCTCATGTTGTGCTTTTTAGTTAGAAAGCTCCCCTTTCGGGAGTATTGGTTGGCCCTGATAAGGGGCGTTAGGAAGTACAGTGGGTTGACCATCAGGCCGGGAGTACACGGCCGGAAGATTCTTTTGACTCTACATACGTTTCCCCGACACACAGGGCATCGTAAAGCCACCTGTGTCTGGGCAGTCTCCTGTGTCTGGGCAGTGGCAGCACTCCGCATTGGTTAATAAGCTTAGAACACATGGACCACGTAGTGCTAGGTGTCCACACGGGAAATAGGCGTACCCCGTCTCATCGTCCTGGCAGATGGTGCATGTGGATTTCCTTATCTCTTGATCCAGTCGTCGTTGCAGTACACCCTTCTCCTCTTCCACTTCTTGAAGCCGCGCCAACCGGGTCACCTCGGGTGGTGGTGTTGTTGTGACATCCCTTGTGGTAGCCGTCGTTGTGGTAGCCGTCGTTGTGGGACGCGACGCTGTAGTTGCTGATGAACCCATGCTGCGAGTGTTTAACCACCCCATTTGTGGAGGACGTGACGCCTGAACATCCTCGGGTTCTACTTCTTCTATGTCTGTATCATCATCGTCGGCGTCCAGAGTGTCGTCTATCTCTATATCTTGTTGTCTGGCCAGCTCCCTCAATTCTCCCGCAATCTCCCGAGTGAGTACCCGATTGAGCGTTGTCCATGCGCCCTGGCTTGGTATCTCACAGCTTCAGCACTCTCCCTCAAAGCTTGATCGCTTAGCTCCCTCAAAGCTTCCTCTCCCATGTTGAACGCGTTCATGATGTGGTTGAAGTCAGTGTGTGTAGCAGACGAGAGGCAGCCCGCTTTTTATACTCTACCGTAGAGGACCCGTATGCGTGCGCGCGGACGTCGGAGAGATTTTTTCTCTGAACGTCGTCTCGGCCAGAAAGACAAAATGGTCTGTGCTTTCTGCAAGATTTCGAAGAGGGCTAAAGATTCAATAAACGATAGTTGAGATCTAAAACGACTTTAAATTTATGCCTCGGCAGGTTATAGTGTAATCCTGAAATTCATAGGGCTAACGGCTGCATAAATATATATTTTTTTTATCATTTTCCAGGTTTCAAAGGCCGAATTTTACCTACATGGATGTGTTAAAAGTACGGTAAATTTGAAATAAACTGGCTTACGTCTCTAACAACACTTTAGGTTTCTTCCTTACAACGTTATAATGTCATTCTAAAAAATTCGGGAGGTTTATGGATGGGGAAATGTGAATTTTTTGCTTCCAATCCCTCCAGTGTGAAAACAGCCATTGACACCCATAGCTGTACAAACATTCGGCCGTACTCTAATACCTGGGTTTTTTCCATCACGGGGAGATCACGTGATCACTACACTACACTAAAGATCTCAACTCTCGTTCATTGAAAATTTAGCCCGCTTCCAAATCTTGCAGAAAGCACAGACCATTTTGTCTTTCTGGCCGAGACGACGTTCAGACAGAAAATCTCTCCGACGTCCGCGCGCATGCATCCGGGTCCTCTATGGTAGAGTATAAAAAAGCGGGCTGCCTCTCGTCTGCTACACACGCTGACTTCAACCACATCATGATTGATGCTAGACGTTTACTCTTCAACATGCAATATCTTGACGATGCAACAGGTGAATTCATCGATATCGAAGTTTCGCAACAACACCAGCAATATCTTGACGATGCAACAGGTGAATACATCGATATCGATGGGGCCACACAAGACAATAGTACCAACCAGGTATGGCTGGAAGAGATTATAGACAATCTGTTGAAAGAAGAAGAAGAAGAAGAAGTAGAACAGACGGTAGATGGTCGGAAGACTTTGACGATAGTGTCACAGCAGCAGCAGCAATATCTTGACGACTACTGCACGGAAATAACAAGACTGCAGAGG
Source organism: Hanleya hanleyi (assembly GCA_036873755.1). Lineage (NCBI taxonomy): Eukaryota > Metazoa > Mollusca > Polyplacophora > Lepidopleurida > Hanleyidae > Hanleya > Hanleya hanleyi. Next base: position 82,780 of record JAVTVY010040727.1, on the reverse strand, counting down.
GACACAACACTGGGGGTGGTAAAGCAATTACCATGTGTCAAATGTTTTACCCCCGCCAAATTCGCCCTATTCCCCTGTGGCAATCATAATAAATTAATATCCTATCAATGCTACCCAATCGTACATGTCGCTATATAGGATCTTACGTATTTCAGTTGAATTTGGTGTTCTAAGCGCCCATACCATGGATATTTCATAGCATTATGACATCATGGTCGCATCTCGACTCATCCATTTGCAGTCGGGGAGGGGATATAGGTTCACTGTGTCCATTTACCCCCAATGTTTACACCAAAGATCAGTCCATATATCTACCCCGTATTGTGATGCCACAATGTCGGGACCGCGGCAACATGAAAAGACACCCCGCCAGCGAGCCGGCTAAATCGCCTAAGCCAACCAAAAATTCTTTGTCATCAATATTCCCTTCAAAGCACTATGGAGCGTTCTCGGGATTGGTTAACACGCAAGTTACTGCAAGCCTGTTAGATCCTACAAACGACATATCCAAATGGGGAGCTGATAGGATTTAATTTTAATTAGATTGCCTCTGTGGACACCAAGCGTTATGTGCCTCCTGTATCACCAAACTTGCAGGGAGAGCAGGTCCTACGTCCAGTTGCATACCCGTCCCGTGTGCACTCATCCCGCTGAGATGTCCCCTTTGCGCCAAGAGGAAAGAACAACTGCTCCAAGCGTTGTAATCATTACAACCCATCCGGCCCTTATCAGGGCCACCCAATTACTCCCGAAAGAGGCACAAAAACACGAGCTCCCACACCTTGCATGCATACACCTAGTGAATGGGAACTTCCTACTAACACCACCTTGCACCCAGGTGAAGAAAAACCCACACTATTAGTATGAATGCGAGTTACACATTGATAATATACTAATCTAATAGATACACCGAGTATATCCGGAAAAAACCGAGTGTAAACAAATTAAATGTCTCTGCCCACACGTCTGTAAATTAGCACACGCGTCATGGCGCACTTTGAGGGTTATGAGGTGTGGAGATTGGTAATGATCATAGAATATGGAGGAGAGAAGATTGACATTTGTAGGGCCTGGTGTTATTTCAATGTGCAACGTTAGAAGTCTTCTTTCGGAGGATTGAAAAGGGCCTTTGGTGAGCGATTTTTGAGGAGGTAGAGATTGGTAATCATAGAATATAGAGGAGAGGAGATCGAAGTATGTAGGGCCTGATGTTAATTTGAAGGACTTCGAAGGACTGGGTTGGCCCTGAAAAGGGCCGTTGGAATGATTTCTTCACCCTGTTTACTCAGTGGGGGGGGGGGGCGGGCTTGCCTATTTGCCCCGGCTGATGGAAAAGTAGCCCCCGGGTTGTTGTGTTGTTGTTGTTGTTGTTGTTGTTGTTGCTGGTGTTGTTGTTCACGCATCTGATGGGCGACTGGCTGGGGTTGTTGTTGTTCCTCTTGAAGCACGGGCTGGGGTTGTTGGTCCTCCAACACGTACTCCAGGGCGTCCAACCAGTCCCTCCCTCCAAATCGACCGGGGCCCTGGTCACCAGATGATGGTGTCATGTTGGTATTCTCCCTCGTCGATCTTCTAATTTCCTCCAGCCAATATTCCTTGATCGCTTTGGCCAGCTCTCTTCTTTCTCTCTCCTCTTTTTCTCACCTCCATCTCGCCGGACTCTGCGTTGTAGACATCTTGGCGACCTGGCTCATGTTGTTTCTCTCTATACGTTCTTTACACAGGAAAATATTGTGATAGAATGCGCTCCTCCACGCCTTTCTCCCAGCTTTTGTGCTCAATGTGGTGGATGTCGATTGGTTGTCTAAAGGCGCGAACCTAATCGATTGTTTCTTATTTGGACAATTCGATTGGTTGAAATAACGGTATATCATTGGTCCAAAAACGCGCGCCCCACAAAACGCCGAATCCCACCAAGGTCTCAATGGCAATTTCCTCGGTTAAAATGAAGTCCTATACCATAACCCAGGATGATGTCGATTGGCTGTCTAAACGGGCTTAGCCCACTCATTGGCTCTTGTTCGGGCTTAGCCATTGGTTGAATGATCGTCTTGCCATTGCTCCAAATGTGTCTCGGCATTCTCCCTGGGTTAATTTACAATCCTCTTTTTGTGCTCAAGCTTTGTATACGGAAATCCTAGGTTAAATGAATTCCTATACAAATAACATTACACCACCGAATGATCACGGACTTTCACGAAGGTAGGGGAGAACGAAAAAAACTATAATGCGTACGGACACGGACTAGGCTAATTATACCAAGAGGTTTATTCGTCTTCACATGTAGTAGTATCAAAGCGCATTTCGAGCCCTATTGACCTTACGGGGCAACGCGCAAACGCTAGTATATTGACTCACACGTAGTAGTATAAAAAGCGCATTTCGAACCCTATTGAGCTGACAACGAAGCGCACTATGTGCTACTCTATATAGACAGGCCTCTCTAGCCGTTTCTTTTCATTTACCACCATTGCAGCGAGCGGAACAGAGCTTGCGTTGTTCCAACTGACACAGAACGTCTACCTCATCGTCAATGATGATCACCTGGAGCTCGTCCAAGAAGAACCGCAGGAGGTGAATTTTTTTTATCGTTATCAGGTTGGACTGTATTGACGAGGTTGTTACAGGGAAAAGAGCCCGAAGTCGACTTCATGCACGTCGGAGTCGGTGTATACATACGAAGTAGTGGTGATTCTTTTTCCCCCCGGTTGGAACAGCGCGGTGGTCCCCATATCACGCTTCGTCCGTCACTATGGTTAGCCCTGAAAGCTGTACTCTCCGAGGTCGATGACTTACTGCACCATGAAGCTAAAGAGCTAGCAGCAGAAGACCCTGTGCTTTCCCGATGTCTTACACCTGGCTGCACCCTATTGTTGTATCCCAAACGAGTGGACCTCATCGATAACCGAACGGGGTGTACATCCGAATCGCAGGTCTCTTTGTCACGAGAAGGATGGACCCAATTCAAACGGGTGTTGTTTGGTGAACTGGACGGCGACTTCATCCACCTATGTCACCAGGTCTACATTTTCCGCGGTTCCTTTTTTGCTCGACTCCCATGTCTGAATGGGGGTCATTTTACCGTGGACCCCGATCTATAGACGGCCTTGGAACAAGTACTCCCCATTGTCGATGAGGTACTATATCTATAGGGTCCACACAGTCTAGAGCGTCAGTGTCTCATCATGAAGCGAACACAGAACAGCAGAATCGGTGGGGCACCGGTTGGGAACCCGGTGGGGTAAGGGTCGGACCAAGACAAAACATGTGGATAAGGTGTTAACGGATTTGTAATACAGCCCAGTCAGTCCAGCTGAAGTTCGAGAATGGTTAAAAACCCAAGACACTTATAGCTTATATCGAGCAGCCCGAATGCATTTTCGCCGTAACCGAGTCATCGTAGGAGGCATAGACGCACAATGGCAGGCAGATTTGGTCGATATGAGTCGATTTGCTGCCTACAATGATGGACATCGGTACATGTTGACCTGTATCGATATTTTATCCAAGTACGCATGGGTGGTACCCATCCGGAACAAAACAGGGGAGAATCTTGTACAGGCGTTCCAGCAGATTTTCAAGACGGGTCGCAAACCCCTCTATTTGCAAACGGATGAAGGCACAGAATTTCTCAACCGACACTTTCAAGCCTTTCTCAAGAAACAGAAGGTGTTTTTCTTCCATACGTACAACGAAACCAAAGCCTCTGTGGTGGAACAATTCAATCGGACCTTGAAAGGACGGATGTACAAGTATTTTACAGCCAAAAACACCCGACGGTACATCGACGTGCTACCTCAACTGGTCCGAGGGTACAATCGAGCCTATCATCGCAGTATCCAATGGGCTCCCGTCGATGTGACGGAACGCAACGAACATCAAGTGCGCCGTACGCTGTACTCGATAGAACCTAGTCCTATAACTTCACTCCGTTACAAACGCGGAGATGTGGTATGGATCAGTAAACTCAAAGGTCAATTTGAGAAAAGTTACTTGCCCAACTGGAGTGATGTCATTGTTCGCCATAGTCCCCGAAATCCACACGTCTATCATCTGGAAGATCTACAAGGAGAAACACGGCAAGGCACGTTTTACGAGGCGGAATTACAACCGGTCGTAAAAAAACACAGAAAGACTACTACACGGTGGAGAAGATTTTGAAAACGGAACGTCGACGTGGCATCCTATATCATTTCGTCAAATGACAAGGTTGGCCCAGTTCGTTTAATTCCTGGGTCTCAGCCCGTGACATGAAACGGCTATAAATTCTACCTCACGTCTCCTACAGCGTTCAGTCTAGGGCTGTACCATGGATAGTGCACAACTTCCCTTACTGCTGCGTATTCGAAAATGACAAGTCGGTACTGTCGTGTGTATACTAGCGCTTCTGGGTGTCTTGTTTGGAGGTGTTTTCTACGCCTTGGCGTACCTGATATCCTCTTTCAACTTACCATCCATCTCACCCACACCCGTCATCCCGCCACCCCAACGTCAATACGCTACCAACAATAACAACACCACCAACAACAACAACACCACCATCCTGCAGGCACCTACCACTACTCTGCGGGACATCACGAAGGTAACCATCCTGGGGGCACCTACTCGGCGGAACATCACAAGGGTCTATTCAACTCTGGGGGCACCTACCACCACCACCACCATTACTCCGTCTATTCCTACCATCAGCAGTGTACCACCGACGACGACCGCACCTACTACCAGGGCAAACCTACGGCACCATAGGACTCCGACAAGTGTAGTGGGTCTTGTACCACGATTACCACGGCAACGGTACCCCCAGGACTACGATCCCCGGTGGGATCCGCGACAACGGTGGTGGGCCTCTGAACGCTTGGCCCAAAACACCAAATAACTAGTGTGATGGAAAATGGATTCACGGTGGCAGCATCCTTTCACGTTTCTCATCGCTGGACCGGTTCGGGAAAAACACACTTCGTTCAACGTCTCATCCAACACGGGTCAGCCCTTATTTCTCCTCCCGTGTCCCGCATCCTTTGGTGTTATCGAGCTTGGCAGCCTGCGTACGAGGAACTGGCACGGAGTCCTGAACTCACTTTGATGGAAGGATTACCCCCAGAGGAGGACTTGGCCCCGGACACGTTGGTGGTCGTGGATGATCTGATGGCCGAAACGGATAGTCGAGTGACCCGGCTTTTTACCAAAGGGAGCCATCATCGCCGGTTGAGTATCATCTACATCGTCCAAGATCTCTTCAGTAAGAACAAAGAGCACAGGAACATCAGTTTGAATGCCCAGTATGTGGCGTTGTTCAAGAACGCCATAGACGCGTCACAAATTATGCACCTGGCGAAACAGATGTACCCTAAAAACACTGCCTTTGTTCGGGAAGCCTTTGAAGATTCCACCCAGGAGGCCCATGGCTACCTGCTCGCCGGCGCTCCGCAGCGCGCCACCGGAGGTGGTCCGGGCTCTGGTGCGCGGGGCGGGCGCGGCATTGGTACGGTGTTTGTGTGAAGTCGCTCATAATGTGTTAAACGGGAATGTTCCCCTCAGTCCTTTGAAAAGAAAGGAAAGGAAAATTGCAACGGCACAAGACGGGTCTCCGAACGCTGGTGAAGAAGACGAGTTTAAAGAAAAAGAAACAGGTGTTACAGAAAGGTGGATTTCTCGGGGCACTACTCGCTCCAATAGCAGCCTCCGTACTGGGACCAACAGTAGGGTCCATCTTGGGCGGAGGACGCTAACGTCATGGAACATACGAAAAAAATGATGCTGATCGAACCTCGACTGTTAGAAAGCTTGCAATCACCCTACCCTGTCCCTGCCACGGTACAACAACTGCAGTCCCTCGATGAAGAGATGAATAGCATACTTCAACGCCGACTGCCCGATCACGAGAAAATTCAACTCTACCATCAGACGCTGAACCGCTACAAGAAGTTTATGGATCAATATAGGGGTGGTCCAACATTATCACCACCACCACCACCAGCCTCATCATCACCTCAGCTCGAAGATGAAGTGTTGGCCAGTATCCCCACCTAAGGCGTTCAAGACCAAGGCCCGTTTATCGTTGGACCGGGTGAAACAGAATCCTGATGTGGGTTGGACCGACCAGGGGAAACTGCTTATTCGAAACCGAGTGGAGCCGGGGTCCCATATCACCGATCTGATCAACGATACGGTGCGCTCTCGCAAACACTCTAATCCACCGGGTTGGGAAGCCTTTGCTCAAGAGTTGAAATACACACACGTCCCTCGAGAATTGGTGGGGAATCCTCAACGCTGGACTTGGATGCAGAAACCGTAGATGCAACAATCGCCGAGTGGCCTACCACCACCTTCTTGGGAAGATACCCCTTTGACACACACCCCCAAAACACCCTCACGGCGGGCACGTTCTTTTCATCCCTATTCGAAATCTAAGACGGATATCAAGTCACCGCGACGATCACGACGGCGGATACGACCGCCAAGGCCTGTGATCCCTATTAAAGCCGGGAGCAGAAGCAGAAAAGCTCAGTCGTCATGTTTTACCTCACGTTGCCCAGTAACAGTTCGCTCGATGTGTTTCCTGACAACACCTTGGCCAAGTACGTGACCCAGTTACCGCAACCGTTGCATTTACCTGCACGGTGGGAATGTGGACTCGTGGATATTCAATACCCTTACTCGTGGTACAACGTGCGAGACAAGGACGTGTGGTACGAGGTAACCTACGAAGGCAGAGTAACCCGACTGACCCTACCCGAAGGCCAATACGATACCCCAAGGAGTTCATACAGGAACTGAGAACACTGATGCATTATAAGTCTCTACGGATCGTCACGAATACTTCAAAATCCGTCAAATCCTTTCCCTTCATCAATCATGTGGACTTCGATTACAACACACACAACGACAAGGCTTGTCTCCTTCTCAGCCCCAACGTGAGTGTCGAACTCAGTCCTAACCTACAACAAATGCTAGGTCTCCCTCACCCGATCTACTCGGGTGAGGGAGACGAACCCACGACCTGCATTGCGCAGACCAGCACTTAGGACTGGCGCCTTAGACCACTCGGCCAGCCCGACTTTTACAGTTATCGTGTACGCTATTTTTTTACAGTTATAGTTTTAACTCGTTGTATCATGAGAAGTATATCAAAAATCATAGTTTCAGGTAGGTGGTACTGACTCCATCGGGAAGGACTTCCCGTTTCGAGTAGAAAAATGTGAAGGCATCCCGTTGCTGGATGTACGTCCGCATCTGGTGGTCGACGACCCGGAATCCTCTGTTAGTGCCACTCGCACTGGCATGGTTTTGCAGCACGCCCAGGTAGAGGGCTTTGTCGATGGCAGGGTCAAGCCGGTTGACTCCTTTGCAACTGAACTTGTTGTTTCCATCTCCACCGTAACAATAGTACGTTTTGGACGACAGGGTGATCATGGCATCTCCACTTCACTCTAACTTGAAGAGGCCCGGCGTCCGCTTGTCGTACTGGTAGTGTTCTTTTCTCGGTAGCCACTGGTCCCGTTCCGCCTCATATTGCGCGCGTAATTCGGGTTTGACGATTGACTCCCAATCCGCATTAGAGACGGCCATATAGGCAGAGTCCGTGTCCATCTCCATTAATTGCCAGTCTGATGGATTGAAATACACACCCATGAAATCATATAAAAATTGCCTCATCCTCAGCTTGGCTACCTGGTATACCATACATCCAATTGGGAGCGGTAAGTTGTAACGCGTGGTCTTTTTGGCTGAAGTGACTTCATACGTATCATCATCGATGACGTCCACGGACCGAAACAGGGGCGAGTTGATCTTTTTGCGCGCTTGTTTGGTAGTACAGATATACACGTTCATGTGCTTATCTTGGTTGGTCACCGTTTTTCCATAGTAGCCATTGCCCGTCAGTTCCCAGGATTCCCCGATAATGGCCTGACTGGGATCTTTATCTCCTTGACGACGGGCAGACGTCACGATGTCGGCATGCCCCGCAAAACAGTCGTTCGGTACATACTGTATCACTTGGTACACGCGCGCCACTTCGAGGCCGTGGCTCATGTACCATTGTAGTATCGGGGTACCCAGCAAGATCCCCCCCCACATGCTCTCGATCAGCATCCGACGATGATGAGGCAGGCACTCGTGTTGCTCAGCATCTCTTTGTCACGAGAAGGATGGACCCAATTCAAACGGGTGTTGTTTGGTGAACTGGACGGCGACTTCATCCACCTATGTCACCAGGTCTACATTTTCCGCGGTTCCTTTTTTGCTCGACTCCCATGTCTGAATGGGGGTCATTTTACCGTGGACCCCGATCTATAGACGGCCTTGGAACAAGTACTCCCCATTGTCGATGAGGTACTATATCTATAGGGTCCACACAGTCTAGAGCGTCAGTGTCTCATCATGAAGCGAACACAGAACAGCGGAACCGGTGGGGCACCGGTTGGGCACCCGGTGGGGTAAGGGTCGGACCAAGACAAAACATGTGGATAAGGTGTTAACGGATTTGTATTACAGCCCAGTCAGTCCAGCTGAAGTTCGGGAATGGTTAAAAACCCCAAGACATTTATAGCTTATATCGAGCAGTCTGACGGCATTTTCGCCGTAACCGAGTCATCGTAGGAGGCATAGACGCACAATGGCAGGCAGATTTGGTCGATATGAGTCGATTTGCTGCCTACAATGATGGACATCGGTACATGTTAACCTGTATCGATATTTTATCCAAGTACGCATGGGTGGTACCCATCCGGAACGAAACAGGGGAAAATCTTGTACAGGCGTTCCAGCAGATTTTCAAGACGGGTCGCAAACCCCTCTATTTGCAAACGGATGAAGGCACAGAATTTCTCAACCGACACTGTCAAGCCTTTCTCAAGAAACAGAAGGTGTTTTTCTTCCATACGTACAACGAAACCAAAGCCTCTGTGGTGGAACAGTTCAATCGGACCTTGAAAGGACGGATGTACAAGTATTTTATAGCCAAAAACACCCGACGGTACATCGACGTGCTACCTTGAAACGTGGCTCATGTACCATTGTAGTATCGGGGTACCCAGCAAGATCCCCCCCCACATGCTCTCGATCAGCATCCGACGATGATGAGGCAGGCACTCGTGTTGCTCAGCATAGGCACCCATGGTGTCTCCAATGTCATCCCGACTCACCAGCGTGTTTTTAAAGATGGGTGGGCGCTGGGCGAATAGTGGCTTGAGGTTGTCGGGAACACGCATGTCGCATTCCACAAACCCGTAGAGGTCCCCGGAACGAAAGGCGTCGAAAATCTGTGGCAGGGTCACGAGTCGCCGGCGACTGAGTGGGTACTCTTGCGCTTTAAGGAAGCGACGTAATTATGGGAGGGCCTGGCACATGGTGTGAAGTTCACACTCCCACATTTCGATGAGCTGGTACCCCATCTCTTTCACGTAATCCCCGTTCTACACCACTTCTCCCCGTAGTTCTTCTGTCGATTTCCCACGTCGTTCGTTGAAGCGTCTAGCGCTGAAATGGCATTGGTGGCCGTGCCAGTAACACCCGTAAAACTGAAATATGGTAGGTGTCCCATGTACAAGGGCAAAAACCCATCGACCGGGAGTCGACGATCTCCTATCCGCTTCTCTGTGGCGTTGGTTTGATGTCGTATAGAAATTCCCCGTCGATCGGTTTCACAGTCCAACCACTGGTCAGCCAGATGTTTGTACGGCGTACGTTGAGATATGCTGACATTCAGAGGAATATGGCGCTGCGTCCACTGCGTTTTGGCTGAGAAAATGTCCATGGGTTCCAAAATCGCCACGAAATCATAGCACGCCCGGTATGGACAATAACGGTCCTGTAGTGGTATGACAATCCCCTCAGTCAGCTCTTCGAAAATAGTAGGCGTGTTATGGTACACACCACCAGGAAATTTCCGTTTGATGGTGTTGTCACAAGTCTTCTCGTACTGATGTAAGTTGGTGGAACGGTCAAACACGCGATGGCATTGAGAACAAATGTAGGATTGCGCGTACAGGCTCATATCGTGGATCAGGGCAAAATGACTCACCCCGCCGTCGTCGAACACATTGACTTTCATCGTAGAGGCATACCATTCTGTTGAGCGATGAACCAATTCAGCCACAAATGTGTCACCGTCATCCTCCTTCGGTAGTAAACGGTATACAAAGATATTCACGTGGAAAAGCGATTCTACGACATTCAAATACTTGAATGGGACTCCCCGGAACCGCCGCGGGTCTATGTCTTGTGCCTCTAGATACTCTTCCCAATGGATATTTGCCCTTCTATCACAAGTATTGGGATTACACTAGTCCAAATGAACGGCCAAACACCGAAACAGACATTTCCGGTCTTTGTAGGGCCCATTATTGAAGCAATCACATGAAAATGCCGACTTTTATACACCTACATATAAGTACCCGGATGTACAAAAACCCGGATGTAAGTCCCCGGCTGTACAAGAACCCGGATGTAAGTCCCCGGCTGTACAAGAACCCGTATGTAAGTGCACGGCTGTAAAAAGGATGAATGAAAAAACCCACATACAGCTCACTACAGGCATTGCTATTATGGAGGACCCGGATATAGGTCAACCATAAAATACCCGGCTATAAGGATAAACAGACAAGGACCCGGATTCCACCATAAATGCCCGGCTGTGCTTGGAAAACCCCAGATGGTAAAAGAACCCGGATGAATACACTACATGTGCAAGGTCCCGGATGTACACGGATGTAAACAAGTCCCCGGATGAATGAACAGGTCAGTACATGCATTCCTATCATTCAAATGACCTTGAACTATAGTGATCACGTGACCTCCCCGTGATGGAAAAAACCCAGATAGTCAGTACATGCATTCCTATCATTCCATACAGTCAGACATACCCAGGTCACGCCCGATTCACGCAGACCGGAAGTGACGTCATACCTGCGCAAAAACACCTGCGCACTCGTCCAAATAAGGTCCAATATACTGTTTGTATACTACTGATAGAGTTAGCCACAACTGTTCCTATCAATAATGCCTTCGGATGATGGCGTTCATTGATCTCCGTGTGCTATAACCCGTACCGTATAAAAATTCATTTTCATGCTCCTTACCTGTTATTTTCGGGAAGCTAATTCCGTCTTTTCCACGCTTGTCGCTTTTATTAAAGTTTCCGGCGCTCTTTATCAGCTGGACACAAGCCGTTTTCACATCGACCCTGACCTTCCCCATGTTACGGTAGACGCTATATTGTGTAACTGCGCATGCGTAGTGGCCCAAATACACGTAATATGGCGTCTATCGTAACATGGGGAAGGTCAGATCGAGTCGATGTGAAAACGGCCCATATACAGCTGATCACCAGCGCCGGAAACTTTAATAAAAGCGACAAGCGTGGAAAAGAAGGAATTGGCTTCCCGAAAATAACAGGTAAGGAGCATCAAAATGAACTTTTATACGGTACGGGTTATAGCACATGGAGATCAATGAACGCCATTTGTGACTATCATCCGAAGGTATTATTGATAGGAACAGTTGTGGCTAGGGATAGAGTGTCTCTTTATATATGCTATAGGATTATGGTTCATCCCTCATGTAAGAACTCACGAGAAAGAGAGGACCACTGGGGTGGGTGGTGGGGAGAAAAAGGACCTTCTCTGAAATTGTCAGCGTAACTACGTCACTCCGGAAAGATACCTTTTAATTTGCATAACGTACCTGCGTAACTTCAGGTGAGACTCCCTCTAAAATTGTCAGCGTAACTACGTCACTTCGGACAGATACCTTTTTATTTGCGTAACGTAACTGCGTCACTTCAACAGAGGCCTTCTCTGAAATTGTCAGCGTAACTACGTCACTTCGGACAGATACCTTTTTATTTGCGTAACGTAACTGCGTCACTTCAAGAGAGACCTTCTCTGAAATTTTCAGCGTAACTACATCACTTCAGACAGATACCTTTTTATTTGCGTAATGTGCCTGCATAACTTCAGGTGAGACCCTGTCTAAAATGATCAGCGTATCTACGTCACTCCGGACAGATACCTTTTTATTTGCGTAACGTACTTGCGTCATTTCATCCGAGACTCTCTCTGAAATGGTCAGCGTCACTACGTCACTCCGGAAAGATACCTTTTAATTTGCGTAACGTACCTGCGTAACTTCAGGTGAGACTCCCTCTAAAATTGTCAGCGTAAATACGTCACTTCGGACAGATACCTTTTTATTTGCGCAACGTAACTGCGTCACTTCAACAGAGACCTTCTCTGAAATTGTCAGCGTAACTACGTCACTCCGGAAAAATACCTTTTAATTTGCGCAACGTAACTGCGTAACTTCAGGTGAGACTCCCTGTAAAATTGTCAGCGTAACTACGTCACTTCGGACAGATACCTTTTTATTTGCGTAACGTAACTGCGTCACTTCAACAGAGACCTTCTCTGAAATTGTCAGCGTCACTACGTCACTTCGGACAGACACCTTTTTGTTTGCGTAACGTTTCTGCGTTACTTCGCATGAGACTGTCTCTGAAATTGTCAGCATCACTACGTCATTTCAGACAGACACCTTTTTAGTTGCGTAACGTTTCTGCGTAACTTTGCATGAGACTGTCTCTAAAATTGTCAGCGGCACTGCGTCATTTTGGACAGATATCGTCTTATTTGTGTAACGTACCTGCATCACTTTGATACTCTCTCTACAATTGTCAGTGTTACTTCACTTCGGACAGTTACCTTTTATTTGCACAATGTAGCCTACCTGCATCAGTTCAGGTGAGACTCTCTCTAAACTTGTCAGCGCCACTACGTCACTCCAGATAGACACCTATTTATTTGCATAACGTACCTGTGTAAATTCAGGTGAGGCCCTCTCTAAAATTATTAGCGTCACCACGTCACTTCGAACAAATACCTTTTTATTTGGATAACGTACCCGCGTTACTTCAGGTGAGACCCTCTCTAAAATTGTTTGCGTCACTACGTCACTCCGGACAGATTCAAAGCTGGTTAGGGAGGAATATTCATGTAGTCCACTGTCAAAGTGAGGTCAGGGGGGAATTGAGCAAATCATGATATTCATTTCTGGGGGGGTTACAAAATCCTTCTCTAAACATGCTGAAACAAAGTAATGTGGCTAAATATCAATTTGCCAGATTGTATTGTAGAGCATTTAATACTCAGAGAGCATACATGGGTTTTGTGCTGCAGCCAGTTTCACTATGCCTTGCCATGGTGTTTTGTATGGGTACCTAACCTAAAATTCTAGACCAGGCCCTTTAAAGTCAATAATACTATAACCTTTCTTGGTTAAACAAATACCTGGATTTCAGTGTGAGCAGCCTGAATAGATGAGAAAAATTCCAAGAATGATATTCAGGCTAAAATATATGAAATAACACAGACATCTGTTTATGTTATGATCATTTTCACGACATCTACTCTAGTGGTTTATCATGTTATAAATGTATGTGAACTACACATGTAACAAGTATTACCGGTAACCTGTCACTTTTGAATTTCTATAGCATTTCTTGGTTCAACAAATAATACTTGAAATCCAGATGTAAGCATCCAGCCTAACACTTGATGAATACATGTACATGTAGTTTGTCTATTTAGAGTTCTATAGCATTTCTTGGTTAAACAATGTCCATCATTGAAATATAACTTCATATCTAGGGATGTCTTCTCTTTCGTGCAATGAAGATAGTCAAATGTTCTGATCGCTTTTCAGTTCAATGTTATACCTCTGTTGACCAAGTGATGAAAAGTTTATCAAGATTATTTTTCCCATTGATATAAGTTATCATGTGAAATGTACATGTAGTTTGCCCATGTGCAAAACTGTTCAGAGTGAAGTAGTGATGCTGAAAATTTTACAGGGAGTCTCATCTGAAGTTACGCAGGTAGGTTATGCAAATGAAAAGGTATCTGTCCGGAGTGACGTAGATATGCTGACAATTTTAAACAGGGTCTCACCTCAAGTTACGCAGGTACGTTACGCAAATGAAAAGGTATCTGTCCGAAGTGACTTGGACCATTTTAGTGAGGGCCTCACATGAAGTGATGCAGTTAAATTACGCAAATAAGAAGGTATCTGTCCGGAGTGAATAGTTACGCTGACAATTTTAGAGGGAGTTTCACCTGAAGTTACGCAGGTACCTTACACAAATTAAAAGGTATCTGTCCGGAATGATGTAGTGACAAGGACCATTTCAGAGAGAGTCTCACCTGAAATGACGCAGGTACATTACGCAAATAAAAAGGTATCTGTCCGAAGTGACGTAGTTACGCTCACAATTTCAGAGAAGGTCTCTCTTGAAGTGAGGCAGTTACATTACGCAAATAAAAAGGTATCTGTCCGAAGTGACGTAGTTACGCTGACAATTTCAGAGAAGGTCTCTGTTGAAGTGACGCAGTTACGTTACGCAAATAAAAAGGTATCTGTCCGAAGTGACGTAGTTACGCTGACAATTTTAGAGGGAGTCTCACCTGAAGTTACGCAGGTACGTTACGCAAATTAAAAGGTATCTTTCCGGAGTGACGCTGACCATTTCAGAGCGAGTCTCACCTGAAATGACGCTGGTACGTTACGCAAATAAAAAGGTATCTGTCCGAAGTGACGTAGTTACGCTGACAATTTTAGAGGGAGTCTCACCTGAAGTTACGCAGGTACGTTACGCAAATTAAAAGATATCTTTCCGGAGCGACGTACTGACGCTGACCATTTCAGAGAGAGTCTCGGATGAAATGACGCAAGTACGTTACGCAAATAAAAAGGTATCTGTCCGGAGTGACGTAGATACGCTGACCATTTTAGACAGGGTCTCACCTGAAGTTATGCAGGCACATTACGCAAATAAAAAGGTATCTGTCTGAAGTGACGTAGTTACGCTGACAATTTCAGAGGTCTCTCTTGAAGTGACGCAGTTACGTTACGCAAATAAAAAGGTATCTGTCTGAAGTGACGTATTTACGCTGACAATTTCAGAGAAGGTCTCTCTTGAAGTGACGCAGTTACGTTACGCAAATAAAAAGGTACCTGTCCGAAGTGACGTAGTTATGCTGACAATTTTAGAGGGAGTCTCACCTGAAGTTACGCAGGTACGTTACGCAAATTAAAAGGTATCTTTCCGGAGTGACGTATTGACGCTGACCATTTCAGAGAGAGTCTCTGATGAAATGACGCAAGTACGTTACGCAAATAAAAAGGTATCTGTCCAATGTGACGTGGTTACGCTGACAATTTCAGAGGTTTCTGTTGAAGTGACGCATTTACCGTACGCAAATAAAAAGGTATCTGTCCGAATTGACGTAGTTACGCTGACAATTTTAGAGGGAGTCTGAACTGAAGTTATGCAGGTACATTAAGCAAATTAGAAGGTATCTTTCCGGAGTGACGTAGTGACGCTGACCATTTCAGAGAGAGTCTCGGATGAAATGACGCAAGTATGTTACGCAAATAAAAAGGCATCTGTTCGAAGTGGCGTAGTTTCGCTGACAATTTTAGAGGGAGTCTCACCTGAAGTTACGCAGGTACGTTACGCAAATTAAAACGTATCTTTCTGGAGTGACGTGGTGACGCTGACCAATTCAGAGAGTCTCGGGTGAAATGGAGCAGGTATCTTACACAGAAAAAAAGATATCTTTCCGGAGTGACGTAGTGACGCTGACCATTTCAGAGAGAGTCTCGGATGAAATGACGCAAGTACATTACACAAATAAAAAGGTATCTGTCCGAAGTGACGTAGTGACGCACTGTATATCGGGATTGCCATCTTGTACATATATGCATAAACTCTCTCGTGACTGCTTACATGAAAAAATGACCGAATATTCTAATATATATAACTAAAAAATGGAGTCAAATTCACTAAGCAAACTCACAAATATAACCATACATCATTTGTTCGTACATATCAGTCGCCAAATCTGCTAGAGTTGGTCTTTAGAACGCCATTTGAGACACTTTTTCCGTATTTCCGTAACTCCAGGAGACCGCTCATATTATGACTATTCACGACTTCACTGATTAGCTCCGGAGAGGTCGCTTCACGGTGGAAACCAACCTCCCCACAGCGCATGCTCCGTTTCACAGGCTCACTCCACTTATGTCCCTGCCGCCAGTAGCGGAAGCTGACCTTTACTAAGTTGCTGTGACGTAAAGGGGGAAACCCACGTACGCACGGTTCATAATCTCCAGATAATTCTTTTCAACGCTAGGTCAACAGAGGTATTATGCAGACTTGAAAAGTAATCGAAATGTTCTGCAAACATCTATTTTACTATATGATGTCACTTCCGGCGATGTGCACGCGGCCGGGAATCCTGTCAAAAAATCTGACTGGTGGCTGGGGTATTATTAGACACTCAGCGAGGTGGTTGGGTGGAAACCCATTCTCTCCCAGGGTGCTTTGCGCTGCGATCCATTTATCCCTCATCATTTTCTCCAGGATTCTTGCAGATTCACAGAACTCTTCTATCCAACTGTGATACTGATTACAAAACTTATATTTATCTTGAAATACACCAAACAGTTATTAAATATATTTAAAGGTGCTAATGCCACTCGGGTTGAAGGTAACTTTTACAAATTATTATAGTACTATATATGCGCTGCCACACCGCTTCAAACTTCTTTTTACCTTGTTACAAGTATATTTGTGTTAACTCAGATATGAGCTAATTGCTTTAGAAAATGGACTTGCGATAACTGATCGATGACTGGGAAATGGCTGGCTAATGGATGTAGGTCATGAAGATATATTATTAGGAGCCGAGAATAACTCTGTAAGACCATCCTTATTGGATAATTAGGCCCTTGTCTGGTGTTATGATCGATATATCCTTCCGTGAACAACACGCTCTGGTTGATCGATTGATACACACATGAGATCTTACCGTTCTCTCACCTGTTGTGTTTCAATAGAATATAAAAAAAGAAACATTATGTAAGTCCTGTCAAACTCTCGGACACAAAACTTATTGACACAGTTTTTCCTTTATCTGGTCAACCCTACAGAAATTGGGCCTTTCTCGCAAGAAATAGCACGTGAATGTCAGATATGATTCACGTGATCAACGCCGTGGAAGGTTTTCGGAACTGCATTTAAACCTATGTAAGAAGACTCATATGTCTTCCAGGACGAAATACACGCTATAGAAAAGCCTATGGAGAACAGACATGGTATACGGGCAGCCTTGAACATCTGTACAGTGAAAGTAGTATAGAAAGCGTAAAATCTGTGGCATTGAGGGTGATGATGTCATGTGGATCACGTGGAGCTGACGTGACGGATGACGTCACTTCCGGGTCAAAGGTCTCTTCCGGGTCAAAGGTCACTTCCGTGTCAAAGGGTACGTCCGGGTCAAAGGTCACTTCCGGTCAACTGACGGCCCAGCAAGAGTGATTTACCCCTAAATAAGACCGTGCGTTTCTTTTACTTCAATAGTTGGCCCAATGGGCAACCCACTCATGGACATTTGCGGTATGGGTTGTGGCATCTTGTTTTTTCTGTCTCGAAGGGGTCTCGTGCCATGGGTTGATATTTGCTGAAAAGTTCGGGCAGATCTGGGGTGGACATGTTAGGCCCATTCCGGCGCAGTGGACAATGACCTGGCACCGTATGCTTCAGTTGTTCCAATGTTAGTCATATTGGGCAACCTACTTATGGACATTTGCGGTATGGGGTGTTGCACCTTCTTTCCTGTGTCTCGAGCTGTAGAACACGATGGGAGGGGTCTTGATGCCATAGGTTTAGTTTCGCTGAAAAGTTATCGAGCGCATGCGTAGTGAATAAGCAGATATGGGGTAGACGTTTTGGGGTCGAGGTGGGCCACCCTTGGTCCGTATGGGGCGTCTTAGTGAAGCACTCTTGAGGTAGCGTCCAACTGAACTGGTGTGGATTGGAAGTAAGGCTATGGTGCGCATGCCCAGGCCGGGAATTGCGGGAAAAGAGCATTAGAATGAACGTTTTGAGGTCAAGATGGGTCAATAGTGGGCGTACTAGGTCGTGTGGGGTATCCATGTGTTGTTGAGCCTAGTCTCTCAAGTTCCGACACCACATTAAGGGAAGTAATCCAGTTGCTCCTTAGTAGTATAGAAAGCAGAAACCTAGTATATTTGTCCTGTGACCTTTGTGAAGAGTTTTACAGTAACGCTTTAACGCCCTGTCTTAACACCTTAACGCCATATATTAACGCCTTATCCTAACGCCTTAACGCCTTAGCATAACAGTTTTTTTCACACTTTCCGAGAGGTTGTACCATGCTGTTATATAATAATAATAACGCGTCGACAAAGTGTATGTATAAATCCATTCACATCACGGAATAAAACAAGTTGAGACTTGGTGGTCCCCGATGTCGTCATCCCTCTACGCCGGGACATTGAACGGAGGTTTTTCGTGAAAAAACCCCTGTTTTTAGGTCATCGTTCTATATGGCAGGGTAAATTTTTCTGAGAATTTTCTGGAAAAAACCCCTGTTCTATTTATAGATCATGTCGGGTAGAGCCAGACTGGAGGTGGAACGCGTATTTGCACTGAGGTGTAGTAGAGAAAGGGCACTTTTGGAAGTGCTGACTATGCCCCAGGCACTTCAAGGTTATTTGCATAGCAATACAGCAAGAGAAGGGGGATCCCCACGCAGCGCCTAAACGCCCATCTTAACTCCCTAACAGATGCATCGACGGCTGCTCCTGTCCAATCAGCAGAAATAATTCCGAACAGAAGTGACATGCGTAAACCATAGCTCTTCTCTCCACGGACACCCGGCGTATAATGCAGCGTTCACAGATGTATGTCGTGTTTATGTGCAAGAGCTCGGAGCTCGGGGATGGACAGTTGGGAGCTCGGAGCTCGGGAGGAGCTCGGGGCTCGAGAGGCGATCGGACCACCCACCGAGGCACTGGAAAATGCGATCAAAATGCGAAAACAACTATTTTAGGACATGTTGCCTCAACGGTATCTTGGATTGCCTGACTATGCTTAGGCCAAGAACGACTAGACCGAAGATTGAACTTTCTCAAAGGAAGGATTCTGATTGAACAAGGGCATACTTGAATAGTAAACACATCCATAGCGGCTCCCCCAGCGTGGATGTGCTATGCTGAAGGGGATAATAAAATGATCGGACTGTCATCCTTGTTGTTGTTGTGCTTAGCATGGACTACATCTGTGAGACATAGGAATGTGTGTGTGTGAACAAACAACAGTGTGCTTAGTTCGCCATCTCTCTCTCTCTCTCTCTCTCTCTCTCTCTCTCTCTCTCTCTCTCTCTCTCTCTCCCCCCGCATAGAGTCTGCCTCACCCTCCACGCTCATCCTATGGGATAGATGTATATATATATAGCTATGTATTATAGCGGCTCGCCTATCCCCTCCATAGGGGTGTAAAGTTCGTGTTCCGCTTTTTTCCGGATTTTTTTCCCCGGGAAACTGTCACAATCAAAGCGTGCCTGATATACACAATAATTTAGATAACGACTTTACAACGTATATCATATGGATTAAGAATACTGATCAGCTATATGGATTTGACAATTTTGGATTATTTGTTGCTAATGTTATTATACGAATTAGGTATTTGGTTTATGGATCCGGAAATTCTTTAATGGACGACGGCTGAATATTGAATGACGGATTAGACGCTTGTACATTACATGCACTCACCCATGGCACGATCGGCCTGGAGGAGTGTTTCACATGGATACTCCACACGACCCAGTACGCTCACTATTGACTCACATCGACCCCAAAACGTCCATTCCAATGCTCTTTCCCCACAGTCCCTGCCTGCGCATGTGCACTAAAGCCTATCTTCCCCTACACACCAGTCCAGTCGGAGGCTACTCCACCAGCGCTTCAATTTGACACCTAACACGGCCCATTTGGACCATTTGATCCACCGCGGCCCCAAAACGTCCACCTCAGGCCTGCCTATGCACGGCGCATGCGCACGATAACTTTCAGCGAAAATGAGCCCATGTCTATGAGACCCCTCCCATCGTGTTCTTCAGTGTTAGACAGAGAAAACAAGGTGTCACACCCCATACCGCAAATGTCCATGAGTGGGTTGCCCATCGGGCTTAACATTGAAATAACTGAAGCGTACGGCCTTATTTAGGGGCAGATAACTCTTGCTGGGTCGTCACGTGACTGAAAGTTACCTTTGATGTTTGACCTTCGATCCGGAAGTGACCTTTGACCAGGATGTGACGTCTCCGGATGTCACGTCACCGGATCAGGAGCAGATAACTCTGGGCGCGGAAAAATACCCGGGAATTTCACCTCTTCCTACTACTCGTGAATGTTTTATATGAAGCAACAATAAAACTTTTAACAATACGAATATGAGCGGACAAAATAGATTTCGCAGTGAACCATATGAAAGGAACAATTATCTTTTCATGTTTCGTAAGTATTTGAAAGATCTATAAATGTCGATATATGGGCGACATCTTAGTTCAGAATCTTATCTTATACAGCTGGTTATCGATTGGAAACAATAGAAATACAGCTGAAAATCCAGGAAAATTTAAGTTTGAGGTTAGAGATTGTTGAGTCCTATGTTAATCGTTCTCGACTGTGTGTGAAGGGAAATTTCACCAAAATGATTCGCTGGAGACGATACCTAGGAATAATTATCCTAGTGAACGCAGTTTTGTATTGCTATCACTTCATGACAACTAACACCGAGAAATCCACCATGCATTTCCGCGAAAGTGGAACCACCGCTTCAAATACCCTGATGTCTGCTGATTCAAGCATACTGTCCACGTCAACGGGTAGTTCCAGGTCAAGCGAACACGGTCTTATTGACCCCGTATTGGCAGAGACGGCAAGATCCACAAACATGGCAGAGACGGCAAGATCCACAAACTGGACCGTTCATCAGGTGAGGGGTGTCAGTTGCTCCGCATTGGTGGCTGGGAGAAGGATTCCGTTTTCAAAAATTCACGGAATCCTGACTGCTCAACGGCGGCAACGCGACGTCTACTTATTCTCGGAACTGAACGACACACGGGACTGCTTCTCGTTCAAAGCCCAGCAAGGATACGTTACGACCAGGGGCAGTGAGGAAGAACAAACGTTTCCTTTAGCTTATAGTATTGTTGTTTATAAGGAGTTTCATCAAGTAGAAAGACTACTTAGAGCGATATATAGGCCGCAGAATTTCTACTGTATTCACTACGATAATAAGTCGAGCGAGGAATTTCAGGAGAAAATAGAAATTCTCGCAGATTGTTTTCAAAATGTTTTTGTGGCTTCGAGGAATGTTCCCGTGGAATGGGGAAAATTTTCAGTCTTGGAAGCGGATTTAATATGCATGAAAGATTTATTGCAAAACAAAACGTGGAAATATTTCATCAACTTAACTGGCCAGGAATATCCTCTGAAAACGAATTGGCAGATTGTTAAGATATTAAAATCATTCAAAGGCGCCAACGATGTTCAAGCCGTGGACAGACGTAGGTATGTACCTTTCTATCGTATTAATATTTCACTGGTTTAAAAATATTTTGTATCAAAGGTGTAATCACTTTTAGAATCACGAGAAGAAGTCAGCCTTCAATAGTACGGCAATATGATAAAAACTTTCTGCACTTTGAAGTAAAAGCATGCAATTTGGCATGACGATGACCGTCAAATTCAAGATGGCCGCCATTGTAATATAGAAATCAGGTGATCATTTGGGATCCCTACATATTTTTCTTACTCGTCGGGCAAGGGAGTTAAACTTTCTACCAAGCATCTTGGGCTCAAGCTCTACCAAAAAATGTTAAACCTCACAGTAACGCCATATTACAAAAATGCATTTTTGGTTGATTTTTTGGTTAGATTTTTGAATTTTTGTTATTTATGCTATTTTCTCCGGAAAAGTACACAATAAATTAGGAAATAGTTATATGGTGTGAACAATAATAATGTAGGGCACTTTCTTACGTAAAAAGGATTTTTCTCAAGAAAAAACACGAAAACTCAACTGTTTAGTTACACCCCATGGCCTCCATTTGAATTTACCCATGGTTTTCTGCTTGGAAGTGTATGTAAATAGGCTCAAATGACCCCAACATTATAGGCTGTAAAGTTTCAGCTGTCAAGTTCAATCCCTCAGCTAGTTATGGCCTAGGTTTATTGTCGTCGTCATGGACGTCCGTCAGTTAATCAGCGAATAACCGGGCTAGGTATACAGTGACCAAATCTTGGAAATGTATTCATCTGGTTACAGGTCAATGTCTATTGAAATTGAGTCGCCTCGCCCAGGTCAGAAAATCAGAGATTATTACGTCCCAAAAGGGGCATAACTCCGTAACATTTGAGCTGAAGCGACTCATTTCCGACAGGTGCTATAACTAGATAAATTAATTTTGTTCAAAAAGTGGGCTTAGTTCCCCATCTCTCTCTCTCTCTCTCTCTCTCTCTCTCTCTCTCTCTCTCTCTCTCTCTCTCCCCTCCCCCTCCCCCACCCGCATAGAGTCTGCCTCACCCTCCACGCTCATCCTATGGGATAGATGTATATATATATAGCTGTGTATTATAGCGGCTCGCCTATCGCCTCCATAGGGGTGTAAAGTTCGTGTTCCGCTTTTTTCCGGATTTTTTTCCCCGGGAAACTGTCACAATCAAAGCGTGCCTGAGATACACAATACTTTAGATAACGACTTTACAACGTATATCATATGGATTAAGAATACTGATCAGCTATATGGATTTGACAATTTTGGATTATTTGTTGCTAATGTTATTATACGAATTAGGTTTATGGATCCGGAAATTCTTTAATGGACGACGACTGAATATTGAATGACGGATTAGACGCTATCAAAAAATGTTAAACCTCACAGTAACGCCATATTACAAAAATGCATTTTTGGTTGATTTTTTGGTTAGATTTTTGAATTTTTGTTATTTATGCTATTTTCTCCGGAAAAGTACACAATAAATTAGGAAATAGTTATATGGTGTGAACAATAATAATGTAAAAAGGATTTTTCTCAAGAAAAAACACGAAAACTCAACTGTTTAGTTACACCCCATGGCCTCCATTTGAATTTACCCATGGTTTTCTGCTTGGAAGTGTATGTAAATAGGCTCAAATGACCCCAACATTATAGGCTGTAAAGTTTCAGCTGTCAAGTTCAATCCCTCAGCTAGTTATGGCCTAGGTTTATTGTCGTCGTCATGTACGTCCGTCAGTTAATCAGCGAATAACCGGGCTAGGTATACAGTGACCAAATCTTGGAAATGTATTCATCTAGTTACAGGTCATATGTCTATTGAAATTGAGTCGCCTCGCCCAGGTCAGAAAATCAGAGATTATTACATCCCAAAAGGGGCATAACTCCGTAACATTTGAGCTGAAGCGACTCATTTCCGACAGGTGCTATAACTAGATAAATTAATTTTGTTCAAAAAGTGGGCATGGTTCAGCAGATATGGCGGTAACGAACGGAGGTACATAACGACAATACCCCAGTAGTATATAAAAACCCGATTCCATAGGATTTAAGGGCAGATAACTCTGTTTGAACAATTTTTCCAAAGATAGCCGCCAGAGGGCGCCACCAGTCTTGTGACCAAAAAATACCTCCGAATACAGGAGAGTTCCAATTTTTGCAGGTCAAAAATAGTTCTTTGACCTTTGTATTCATCCGCGGTGATGCGGTCTGCCTCCGCGGACAGAAAGTAGTCCCACGGGTTGACTTCCAATGTTAATGTATACGGGGAATACCTAAATAGACGTTTTGTGACCTAGGTGGGTCCCTAGTGGACCGATTGGGTCGAGTGAGGTATCAAAGTGAAGCATTCGTGAAGGGGCATCTGATGGGCTGGGTGCGGGGTTGAAATATCGGCATTCTGCGCATGCACGGTGGCCAAAGGGTATGAAAATAGACGTTTTGGAGCTAGGGGAGCCACTAATGGTCCAATGGGGTCATATGAGGTATCAATGTGAAGCATTCGTGAAGGGGTATCTGACTGGACTAGCGGCTCGGGCGTTGTCACCATTCTGCGCATGCGCAGACAGGGAATTATGGGAAAAGGGTATGGAAATAGACGTTTTGGGATCTAGGGGAGCCCCTAATGGGCCGATGGAGTTGTATGAGGTATCAATGTGAAGCCTATGTGAAGGGGCATCCAGTCATGGGTGGGTGCATGTAAAACTTTGTCCAGAAAAAAAAAGCGGAACACGGACTTTACTCCTAAAATAGGGGAAAACACCTATCAACCCTAGCCAAAAGGGCTAATATTGGTCCCCGGGCTTAACGGGGCTTGCCTATCAATAGAGTTATCTCCCCCTAGTTCCAGGGTGGGTGTATGTAAAATTTTTCCTGAAAAAATACGGAACACGGACTTTATCCTAAATTACGGAAAATGCCTATATGGGGTATGGGGGGTATAGGACCATCCTGGGAAACCTACTTCTCGACATTTGCGGTATAGGTTGTGGGGTCTCGTTTTCTTAGTCTCGTCAAGACAAACATGATAGGAAGTGTCGCGGAGCGAATCGTTGAAATTTTTGGAAAAGTTCAGGGAGACCCATATAGTCCCATACTAGGGGTATAGGACCAATGTTTGTCCCACTGGGAAACCTACTTCTAGACATTTGCGGTATGGTTGTTTGGATTTGTTTTCTTAGTCTCGTCAAGACAAACATGATAGGAAGTGTCCCGGCACGAAACGGTGAAATTTTTGAAAAAAGTTCGAGGTCTGTGTATAGCCCCATATAGACCCATATAGTCCCATACTGGGGGTATAGGACCAATGTTTGTCCCACTGGGAAACCTACTTCTATACATTTACGGTATGGTTCTTTGGATTTGTTTTCTTAGTCTCGTCAAGACAGACATGATAGGAAGTGTCCCGGCACGAAACGGTGAATTTTTTGGAAAAAGTTCACCGAGGCCTGGGTAGGCCCATAGGCCTATACTGCATGGCTATGGGAGTATAGGCCCATACGGGGTGGACGTGTTGGAGTCTAGGTGAGTCCCTGGTGGTCCAATGGTGTCGTATGAGGTCTTATTTTGAAGCTCTCATGCAGGAGCACTTGACTACGCTAATGGTTCGTACGTTGTCAATACTCTGCGCATGCGCAGTCTGGCCGTAGTATAGAAAGCAGGCATTTTGAGGGGGTATGTGGGTGTGTTTGGGGTAGAGATGGACCAATATGGGTACGAATGGGTCGTGGAAGCTTGTGTGGGTTAGAGTCAGAATGGTGTGTTTTAAGTGCAAGTCGCGTTAATCTGCGCATGCGCAGTTGGTTGTAGTAAGTAAAGTGGCCATTTTGGGGCAGTACATGAAGGTATTCGGGGTCGAGATGGGCTATTCACGGTTCGAATGCATCCTGGAAGGTGTCATCTTGTAGCTCTCGGGGTGTAGACCCCGATTTGAGGGCTGCCCACGTCACCTATGACGTCATCGGTGACGTCATTAGTACGAGTAGTAAGTAAAGTGGACATTTTAGGGCAGTACAAGAAGGTATTTGGGGTAGAGATGGACCATCCTCAGTCCGAATGCGTCGTGTGGGGTGTCATCTTGTAGTTCTCGGCGTGCAGACCTCGATTTGAGGGCTGTCCACAGCATCTGTGACGATGACGTCATCAGTAGGAGTAGTAGCGAAAGTGAGCCAGTGAAGGATGGTATTTGGTGTAGAGATGGACCAGTCCGAATGCGTCGTGTGGGGTGTCATCTTGTAGTTCTCGGCGTGCAGACCTCGATTTGAGGGCTGTCCACAGCATCTGTGACGTCATTGGTGACGTCATCAGTAGGAATAGTAGCGAAAGGGAGCATTTTGGGGCAGTGAAGGATGGTATTTGGTGTAGAGATGGACCATCCTTGGTCCGAATGCGTCATGGGAGGTGTCATGTTGTAGCTCTCGGGGTATAGACCCCGATTTGAGGGATATCCACAGCATATGTGACGTCATTGGTGACGTCATCAGTACGAGTAGTAGCGAAAGTGGGCATTTTTTAGCAGTGAAGGATGTTACTTGTTGTAGAGATGGACCATCCGCGGTGCGAATGCGTCGTGTGAGGTGTCATCTTGTAGCAACGCCCACCAACGCCATTCTTAATGCTTCAACGCCCTGGTGAAATAGCTCAGAAGCTCTGATATTCCATGGAATTGTCACTAATTCTTCGAAATGCAGTGACGCCCGTCGACGCCTGTCGTTACACCTTAATACTCTAACATAACGCCATGATATAGACCGGAGAGAGAACAACAACAGCAACAACAACAAGGATGACACATGAGAGAACAACAACAACAAGAAGTTTTTTTCATATAGTTTATTCTCCCCAATGTTACATCATACCCACGCTGGGGAGCCGCGTTGGGTATATTTACAATTCAAGAAGATTCTTATCCAATCAGAGGCCACCATTTGCATCTGTCATATTCGTTCCTGTCCGTTAGATGTATTCTCGGCTACTCTTGTCCAATCAGAAGTCGCCATTTCAGAAAGTTCCATCTTCGGCCATCATAATCATCCACAGGCCTACCGTTGAGGAAACATATCCTCAGATAGTTGTTTGCGCATTCTGAGTATCTATCAGTGCATGGGTCAGTTTAACCACGAAGAACGTAACATTGGTGACCCTCTCCACTATCCACTTGGTGTTGGGACGCTGTTCATAGGCCCATTCCAAGGGATCCACAGTGTCCAGTTGGGCCAGCATCGTCTCTAGCGACGCCCGATTGGTGATTGTGAAAGGATGGTTGTACACTGGGTTGATGGCACTGGAATAGAACTAGCACAATTCACGCGTCATCTTATGGCATAAGATGTACCCAAATGCTACATTTAATGTGAAGGACGTAGGTTGGTCATTGAAGATGGCTTCCACGTAGCTGCGTAGACGGGCGAGGTCGGTCAGTCGGAAATTGTACAAGTCCAATATAGGGCGATGACGGTGGAAGCAGTGTCGGATCATGGACCAATGGCGTCGATACATCTCACTCACTGGATGATCTTCGGGTAAGAGATCGCTGGAAACATCCACCGCATCTTCCAGAAAATGTTCGTTGTTGTCAGGCGTATGACTGGAAACAGTAATGCTAGGGACCGGCTGGATATCTAGGCTCTTCTGAGCTGTGGGTATAGGCGGGCTCTCCGTGATCGCATCACCAGTGGCATTCTCCTCCCCGGGCTCATCTTCAGTGGATCTGTCCCTCCTGGGTGCCTCTTTAGTGGAAAGTTGTCCCTCATGCCGTGGTGACGGACCATGAATCAAACGCTCATGCCGTTTTAACTGACTGGGTCGTCTGAAGAGTTGACCACATTCTTCGCATGGACGCTTGGGTGGCCCATGAATTGAACGTTCATGGCGCTGTAAATGATCTGGGCGCTGAAACGACAGTGTAGGCCTACATATCGTACAGCTATACCGGGCGGTTCCATCGTGCTTGGTAGCCTCATGGCGGCGCAAGTCGTGCCGCGAGTGAATGATTTCGAGCACGTAGTACAAGTGAACATCTTGGTGGTTGACAGAGTGTCTGATGAAACGGCCAGGCCGTTTCCTTTTTATAGCAAGCTAGCTGTTGATCTATTTTTAGCACAATCAGTTCAACTTGGACGTCAGCGACAAGAACCCGGATGTAGGCGCGGACGTCAGCGACAAGAACCCGGATGTAGTCGCGGACGTCAAACAGGTGCACGCTCCTGTGGTGCACCCTGTACCCTAGGATGTTCACGAATGTTCCACCATCCCCGACTTGTACCAGGCCCAGGTCCAGAAGCTCTCATGTCCTGCATGTGAATAGTCAGTCATATTGTGTGTGTGTGTGTGTGCATGTTTGCGTCTGTGTGTATGCATCTGGGTGAGTGTGTGTGTGTATGTGTGTGTGTATGTGTCTGTGTATGTGTCTATGCGTCTGTGTGTATACGTCTGAGTGCGTGTGTGTGTGTGTGTGTGTGTGTGTGTGTGCTTGCGTGTGTGTGCGTGCGTGTGTGTGTGTGTACGCGTGTGTGTGTATGTGTGTGTGTGTATGCGTTTGTGTGTGTATGCGTGTGCGTGTATGTGTATGTGTGTGTGTATGCGTGTGCGTGTGCGTGTATGTGTGTATGTGCGTGTATGCGTCTGTGTGTGCGTGTCTGTATGCGTGTATGTGTGTATGCGTGATGTGGCGGTGATGACGAGCTTGATAGGATTCTAGATTAACCTGAGAAGGATGGGCAGTTCCATTTGGACCAATCAGCGGTCGAGAAAAAGAACCAATCAGCGGTCGAATAATCAGCCAATCGATAAGCACCGAATTTTTCCATACCTCGGGGACTTGGGGACCCCACGGTAGTCTTTCGACGCGGCCCGAGCGTGCATCCGTGTACTTCACGTTACGCGTGTGTATTCGGACACCTCCGTGTCTCTTCGGTAAACTCCGTGTCTCTTCGGTAACCTCCGTGTCTCTTCGGTCACCTCCGTGTCTCTTCGGTCACCTCCGTAACTATCCAGCTGTTCCCGTGTAAACCCCGAAGTACCCGTATGGAACACACAGCTAAAGGACCCGGATAGAAGTACCCGGATGTAGGCGCGGACGTCATTGACAAGAGCCCGGATGTACAAGAACCCGGATGTAGCCGGATGTAAAAGTCCCTGGATGTAAAAGTGCCCGGATGTTTACGAATGTTCCACCATTCCGGACTTCTATCAGGTCCATGTCCAGAAGCTCTCATGTCCTGCATGTGAATAGTCATATTGTGTGTGTATGCATGTGTGTATGCGTCTGTGTGTGTGTGTGTGTGTGTGTATGCGTGTATGCGCGTGTGGGTTTGTGTGTGGGTGTATGCTTGCGTGTATGCATGTGTGTGTATGTGTGTGTGTGTGTGTGCAGCGTGTATAGGTGTGTATGCGCCTGTGTGTATGAGTGTGTGTCTGGGTGTATGTGTGTATGTGTGTGCGTGTGTGTGTCTGTGTATGCATGTGTGCATGCGTCTGTGTGTGCGTGTGTGTGTGTGTGTATGCGTGTGTGTATGCGTGCGTGTGTATGCGTGCGTGCGTGTGTGCTTGCGTGTGTGTGTGTACGCGTGTGTGTGTATGCGTTTGTGTGTGTATACGTGTGCGTGTATGTGTATGTGTGTGTGTATGTGTGTGCGTGTGTGTATGCGTGTATGTGTGTATGCGTGATGTGGCGGTGATTACGAGCTTGGTTGGATTCTAGATTAACCTGGGAAGGATGGGCAGTTCCATTTGGACCAATCAGCGGTCGAGAAAAAGAACCAATGAGCGGTCGAACAATCAGCCAATCGATAAGCACCGGATTTTTGCATACCTCGGGGACTTGGGGACCCCACGATAGTCTTTCGACGCGGTCCGCGCGTGCATCCGGGTACTTCGCGTTACGCGTGTGTATTGGTCACCTCCGTGTCTTTTCTGTGACGTCCGTGACTATTCGGGCACCTCCGTGTCTCTTCGGTAAACTCCGTGTCTCTTCGGTAACCTCCGTGTCTCTTCGGTCACCTCCGTGACTCTTCGGTCACCTCCGTAACTATCCAGCTGTTCCCGTGTAAACCCCGATGTACCTGTATGGAACACACAGCTAAAGGACCCGGATAGAAGTACCCGGATGTAGGCGCGGACGTCATTGACAAGAGCCCGGATGTACAAGAACCCGGATGTAGCCGGATGTAAAAGTCCCTGGATGTAAAAGTGCCCGGATGTTTACGAATGTTCCACCATTCCGGACTTCTATCAGGTCCATGTCCAGAAGCTCTCATGTCCTGCATGTGAATAGTCATATTGTGTGTGTACGCATGTGTGTATGCGTCTGTGTGCTCTTACAACTGTGGTCTTACGAGGTCGTGTGTGAGCCCCTAACACCCTTGTGAGGTACTTTTTCCTTGTGAGGTACACCTCGCAAGGACAGGCCCTAAAATTGTGTGTGTGTCATTATTAGATCGTTTGTCACATATTTTTATTCCAACCTCTCAAGGATAATGAAACAGTGCACACTGTGTGTTTTCCAGTGTGTGTAAATTGACTTGCCGTAAGGTGGTGCCCCCTGTTGGCCAAAAAAGATAAACCTTATATACAACAAGAACAACCTAATTCGTATGTGCACGAACTCACCACGTTGCGTGTAGGTTAGTGTTGTCCTATCCGAGGTACCGAAGGGAGCAAAGGGAATGCTGATGGGAACGAGGTTCGTATGCGAAAACACCTCACACGGATGTCTGGCGCGCGCACACTACCTCACAGGGAAGTTTGAGTTGTCTCCAAAACATCAACATGGTCATCCAAGGCGCTTGCGAAGTGTAACTGTATGTATATGTTGTTTTTTAAGTGTTATCAAGGTCGGAATATGGAATTACGACGAGAAATTCAGTTGGCTATTGATTAATTAGTTATTTAATAACTTTGAAGTGACGGCCAGTAACATGTTGTTGTTGTAAACCTCCGTAAACCACTGGTGAATTTATATTCGTATGCATTACAGAATTATATATTTTCTAGTAAACCATTACAAAATGAAAAATAAACCCTTGGTATTCTTGGAGACAACCTTCCAAGTGAGAACAATAGTGCGGCTCTTCGATTTTTGTTGTTGTTGTTGAAGCTGCATATATTTCGCCCCCCCCCCCCCACTCCTTCGTAAACCCATCGGGGGACCCGATCATGCAGGGGTTGCAGCTCTTTTTTTTATTCTTGTAGCGGGTACAGTCCCGTCCGCAGTTCCGACCCACCAAAGTAAAATTTCATCTGTTTCAAAACAAAAATCATTATCAAGATCACAGCTAGTACCGGTACAGTATTTATCAACAACGTAACTTAGCCGGTGATGAACTGAACTGTAGCGAATATAAGATTACATTTCTTATAACTCAGAAACAGGTGAATATAAGGGTAAGGGGCGTGGTAAGGTGAATATAGGGCACGGGTGCGTGTGATAGGTGAATATAGGGTAAGGGGGCGTAGCTTTCCTATCACAGCTCAAAGCGGACGTCTACACTACAGGTTAAAATGTGGCGATAAAAGTTGACCTTCCGCAAACTGCCTTTTCGCAATCTTTCGCTGACGAAAATAACGAAACGGGAGAGAAAAAATATGCCAATTTGATACAGTTTGACCGACCTGAGCTTCTTTGGCCATGTACCATCTCTCATGATTGTTTTGATGCGGACAAAATGTGATCAAATGTGTTGAAAAAACATTGACTGATTTTCCCGTTTTGGCGCCTTTCTGACATGTTGTAAGAGTATGACCTATGCTATTTTTATCTCGTGACCTTTCTGATCACGTGTATAAACCCACGTCGCTATTGGTTAAAAACCGACAAGGATCGATTTCTGATGCTGTGAGCAAGAAGGTCAACCACATTCTGCACATGTCCCTGTCAATAGGCATTGAAATGATGTCATCAGAAGTGTATGCAAGTGTGTGTATGCGTCTGTGCATGCGAGCGTGTGTGTGTGTATGCAAATGTGTGTTTGCGTCTGTGTGAGTGTGTGTGTGTGTGTGTAGGCGTGTGTGTGTGTGCGTGTGCGTGCATGTGCGTGTGTATCTGTGTGTGTATGTATGCAAATGTGTGTGTATGTGTGTGCTTGCGAGTGTGTTTCTTGGATCGGAGCTCTTAAGCCTGTGGAGCTCAGAGCACTTCCGAGCTCTGAGCTCCACAGGCTTTGAGCTCCAAGAGCTCCGATCCAAGAAACACACTCGCAAGCCCACACATACACACACAGAGGCATACATACACACACACATACACACGCACATGCACGCACACGCACCCACACACACGCCTACACACACACACACACACACACGCAGACGCAAACACACATTTGCATACACACACACACGCTCGCATACACAGACGCATACACACACTTGCATACACGCACGCACGCATACACACGCACGCATACACACACCTATACACACACACACACACGCACACGCAAGCACACACACACACACACACACACACGCACTCAGGCGTATACACACAGACGCACAGACACATACACAGACACATACACACACACATACACACACATACACACACGTACACACACACACTCACCCAGATGTATACACACAGACGCAAACATGCACACACACACACACACAATATGACTGACTATTCACATGCAGGACATGAGAGCTTCTGGACCTGGGCCTGGTAGAAGTCGGGGATGGTGGAACATTCGTGAACATCCTAGGGTACAGGGTGCACCACAGAAGCGTGCACCTGTTTGACGTCCGCGCCTACATCCGGGTTCTTGTCGCTGACGTCCAAGTTGAACTGATTGTGCTAAAAATAGATCAACATCTAGCTTGCTATAAAAAGGAAACGGCCTGGCCGTTTCATCAGACACTCTGTCAACCACCAAGATGTTCACTTGTACAACGTGCTCGAAATCATTCACTCGGCGGCACGACTTGCGCCGCCATGAGGCTACCAATCACGATGGAACCGCCCGGTATAGCTGTACGATATGTAGGCCTACACTGTCGTTTCAGCGCCCAGATCATTTACAGCGCCATGAACGTTCAATTCATGGGCCACCCAAGCGTCCATGCGAAGAATGTGGTCAACTCTTCAAACGACCCAGTCAGTTAAAACGGCATGAGCGTTTGATTCATGGTCCGTCACCACGGCATGAGGGACAACTTTCCACTAAAGAGGCACCCAGGAGGGACAGATCCACTGAAGATGAACCCGGGGAGGAGAATGCCACTGGTGATGCGATCACGGAGAGTCCGCCTATACCCACAGCTCAGAAGAGCCTAGATATCCAGCCGGTCCCTAGCATTACTGTTTCCAGTCATACGCCTGACAACAACGAACATTTTCTGGAAGATGCGGTGGATGTTCCCAGCGATCTCTTACCCGAAGATCATCCAGTGAGTGAGATGTATCGACGCCATTGGTCCATGATCCGACACTGCTTCCACCGTCATCGCCCTATATTGGACTTGTACAATTTCCGACTGACCGACCTCGCCCGTCTACGCAGCTACGTGGAAGC
The DNA here is from genome assembly GCA_036873755.1 of Hanleya hanleyi. NCBI lineage: Eukaryota > Metazoa > Mollusca > Polyplacophora > Lepidopleurida > Hanleyidae > Hanleya > Hanleya hanleyi. The sequence goes on along the minus strand of JAVTVY010040727.1, from coordinate 49,842 downwards.
CATCTTCAATGACCAACCTACGTCCTTCACATTAAATGTAGCATTTGGGTACATCTTATGCCATAAGATGACGCGTGAATTGTGCTAGTTCTATTCCAGTGCCATCAACCCAGTGTACGACCATCCTTTCACAATCACCAATCGGGCGTCGCTAGAGACGATGCTGGCCCAACTGGACATTGTGGATCCCTTGGAATGGGCCTATGAACAGCGTCCCAACACCAAGTGGATAGTGGAGAGGGTCACCAATGTTACGTTCTTCGTGGTTAAACTGACCCACCACCCCCATCGGATGAAAGTATTCACCCATGCACTGATAGATACTCAGAATGCGCAAACAACTATCTGAGGATATGTTTCCTCAACGGTATCCTGGCCTGTCCGATGACGATTAGAACAAACGGTTCAGAGCGAACATGGCCGAAGATGGAACTTTCTGAAATGGCGACTTCTGATTGGACAAGAGTAGCCGAGAATACATCTAACGGACAGGAACGAATATGACAGATGCAAATGGTGGCCTCTGATTGGACAAGAATCTTCTTGAATTGTAAATATACCCAACGCGGCTCCCCCAGCGTGGGTATGATGTAACATTGGGGAGAATAAACTATATGAAAAAAAAATTCTTGTTGTTGTTGTTCTCTCATGTGTCATCCTTGTTGTTGTTGCTGTTGTTGTTCTCTCTCCGGTCTATATCATGGCGTTATGTTAGAGTGTTAAGGTGTAACGACGGGCGTCGACGGGCGTCGACGGGCGTCACTGCATTTCGAAGAATTAGTGACAATTCCATGGAATATCAGAGCTTCTGAGCTATTTCACCAGGGCGTTGAAGCATTAAGAATGGCGTTGGTGGGCGTTGCTACAAGATGACACCTCACACGACGCATTCGCACCGCGGATGGTCCATCTCTACACCAAGTAACATCCTTCACTGCTAAAAAATGCCCACTTTTGCTACTACTCGTACAGATGACCTCACCAATGACGTCACAGATGCTGTGGATATCCCTCAAATCGGGGTCTATACCCCGAGAGCTACAACATGACACCTCCCATGACGCATTCGGACCAAGGATGGTCCATCTCTACACCAAATACCATCCTTCACTGCCCCAAAATGCTCACTTTCGCTACTACTCCTACTGATGACGTCACCAATGACGTCACAGATGCTGTGGATAGCCCTCAAATCGAGGTCTGCACGCCGAGAACTACAAGATGACACCCCACACGACGCATTCGGACTGAGGATGAAGCATCTCTACCCCAAATACCTTCCTTCACTGCCCCAAAATGCACACTTTCGCTACTACTCGTACTGATGACGTCACCAATGACGTCACAGATGCTGTGAACAGCCCCCAAATCGGGGTCTACACCCCGAGAGCTACAAAATGACACCTCCCAGGACGCATTCGGACCAAGGATGGTCCATCTCTACCCCAAATACCTTCTTGTACTGCCCTAAAATGCCCACTTTACTTACCGATGACGTCACATGTGACGTCAGCAGCCCTCAAATCGGGGTCTACACCCCGAGAGCTACAAGATGACACCTTCCAGGACGCATTCGAACCGTGAATAGCCCATCTCGATCCCAAATACCTTCATGTACTGCCCCAAGATGGCCACTTTACTTACTACAACCAACTGCGCATGCGCAGATTAGCGCGACTTGCACTTAAAAATACACCATTCTGACTCTAACCCACACAAGCTTCACTTTGACACCTTCCACGACCCATTCGGACCCATAGCGGTCCATCTCTACCCCAAACACACCCACATACCCCTCAAAATGTCTGCTTTCTATACTACGGCCAGACTGCGCATGCGCAGAGTATTGACAACGTACGAACCATTAGTGTAGTCAAGTACTCCTGCATGAGAGCTTCAAAATAAGACCTCATACGACACCATTGGACCACCAGGGACTCACCTAGACTCCAACACGTCCACCCCGTATGGGCCTATACTCCCATAGCCATGCAGTATATGCCTATGGGCCTACCCAGGCCTCGGTGAACTTTTTCCAAAAATTTCACCGTTTCGTGCCGGGACACTTTCTATCATGTTTGTCTTGACGAGACTAAGAAAACAAATCCAAACAACCATACCGCAAATGTATAGAAGTAGGTTTCCCAGTGGGACAAACATTGGTCCCATACCCCCAGTACGGGACAGTATGGGACTATATGGGTCTATATGGGCTATAGACCGACCTCGAACTTTTTTTCAAAAATTTCACCGTTTCGTGCCGGGACACTTCCTATCATGTTTGCCTTGACGAGACTAAGAAAACAAATCGAAACAACCATACTGCAAATGTATAGAAGTAGGTTTTCCCAGTGGGACAAACATTGGTCCTATACCCCCAGTACGGGACTATATGGGTTTATATGGGGCTATAGACAGACCTCGAACTTTTTTTAAAAATTTCACCGTTTCGTGCCGGGACACTTCCTATCATGTTTGTCTTGACGAGACTAAGAAAACAAATCCAAACAACCATACCGCAAATGTCTAGAAGTAGGTTTCCCAGTGGGACAAACATTGGTCCTATACCCCTAGTATGGGACTATATGGGTCTCCCTGAACTTTTTCCAAAAATTTCAACGATTCGCTCCGCGACACTTCCTATCATGTTTGTCTTGACGAGACTAAGAAAACGAGACCCCACAACCTATACCGCAAATGTCGAGAAGTAGGTTTCCCAGGATGGTCCTATACCCCCCATACCCCATATAGGCATTTTCCCGTAATTTAGGATAAAGTCCGTGTTCCGTATTTTTTCAGGAAAAATTTTACATACACCCACCCTGGAACTAGGGGGAGATAACTCTATTGATAGGCAAGCCCCGTTAAGCCCGGGGACCAATATTAGCCCTTTTGGCTAGGGTTGATAGGTGTTTTCCCCTATTTTAGGAGTAAAGTCCGTGTTCCCCCTTTTTTTTCTGGAGAAAGTTTTACATGCACCCATCCATGACTGGATGCCCCTTCACATAGGCTTCACATTGATACGTCATACAACTCCATCGGCCCATTAGGGGCTCCCCTAGATCCCAAAACGTCTATTTCCATACCCTTTGCCCACAATTCCCTGTCTGCGCATGCGTAGAATGGTAACAACGCTCGAGCCACTAGTCCAGTCAGATGCCCCCTCACATAGGCTTCACATGGATACCTCCTACGACTCCATCGGCCCATTAGGGGCTCCCGTAGATCCCAAAACGTCTATTTGCATACCCTTTTCCCACAATGCCCTGTCTGCGCATGCGCAGAATGGTGACATCGCCCGAGCCGCTAGTCCAGCCATATGCCCCTTCACGAATGCTTCACATTGATACCTCATATGACCCCATTGGACCATTAGTGGCTCCCCTAGCTCCAAAACGTCTATTTTCATACCCTTTGGCCACCGCGCATGCGCAGAATGCCGATATTTCAACCCCACACCCAGCCCATCAGATGCCCCTTCACGAATGCTTCACTTTGATACCTCACTCGACCCAATCGGTCTACTAGGGACCCACCTAGGTCACAAAACGTCTATTTAGGTATTCCCCGTATACATTAACATTGGAAGTCAACCCGTGGGACTACTTTCTGTCCGCGGAGGCAGACCGCATCACCGCGGATGAATACAAAGGTCAAAGAACTATTTTTGACCTGCAAAAATTGGAACTCTCCTGTATTCGGAGGTATTTTTTGGTCACAAGGGGGCCCTCTGGCGGCTATCTTCGGAAAAATTGTTCAAACAGAGTTATTTGCCCTTAAATCCTAAGGAATCGGGTTTTTATATACTACTTACCCCTTAATTGGCCAAGCAAAAGACCATCAGTAAATTCAAAATGGAGCTCATGTGGGTGTGACTAAAAAGGTGTTTTCGTAGTTTTTCTTCAAATATTTGGCTTTTAAAGCATGAAAGTGCCCATAATTATTTAAATTCAAATCAGATGAGTATTTCCTTTTTTAATATTTAGCTTTCCGGGGAAAATAGCATAAATAAATATAAAAGTAAATAAATAAATGCATTTTTATAATATGACCTCAATGTGATATTATTAAGGCGGCCATCTTAGAATTTTTCACATTTTTTTGATAGCGCTTGAGCCGAACATATGTGATAGAAATTTCTGCTTCCTGGCCTTTGCAGTAAGAAAAAAATATAGGTGTCCCAAATTACCTCCTGATTTCTACATTGCAATGGCGGCCATATTGGATTTGGCAGTTATTCCAAATCCAGGCACGATATTGCTGTACTACAATTCAGCAGCAATGCATAAGGTCAATGTTTTTCGTTTCTGGTCAGTGACAAAGTCCTTCTGAACCCTGATCAGAGCGTTAACTTTTTTCTCACAGTTTTTGTGTGCAGCAAAGTTATCCCAGTGACCAAGAGTAATTAAACTGGAATCCGTCTTCTGCACATTATTGAGAGAACAAAAAGAGCCTGTTTGTCCAGTGACCCGTGACTTCAGCTGATCAGCTTCTGGTTCGTATTTCACTTTGCCCTATCTTTTAACCCAGGATAGTATTTTGAACTGGTGATAACTGACATAATTTTCTACATATGTAATATATTTTCTCAATATTCAAAGAAAGTGTCATTATGCTTAAAATAATGTTTAATTTGTCAAATATTTTATGAAAATATGCCAGCTATCATCCGTTCAAAATATTCTCCTGGGTTAACAGACAGGGCAAACTGAAATTATACGAATCAGTGGCTGACTGAGCTGATGAGAGATAACGGTGTCGGAGTTGACTGTTGGCTGCGGAAATAGTGTTTACCTACTCCATTACGTTCCTTAATTAGGGCTCTTCCAGGATAAAACAGAAAACAAAATAGAAAATAAAACACTGTGTCAACACACAATTTCTTTTGCCTTAGTACTATCTAGCAATTAAATTAAATAAATTACGTATTGTGGAATAGAAATCTCTTTTCGAAGAAAAAAACTGAAATAAAAATTAAGTGACCGAGGGGGGGGGGGGGATTAAATGCGCGGTCAGAGAAATATGTGATTGCACAGCCAGAATAATGGTGATAGTTATCCACAAACAGAAGGCGATGACATCGTCCAAAAAATGGTGAACAGTTAGAACCATCGCCATATTCCATCATCTCCATTATATGGTGACGGCCATCCCCATATATTGGCGATGGCCTGAAATCTACACTCATTGCTGGTCGTCATTTATTAGTAATGACCAGGACCCATCGCCCCTAAATGACGATGACCTGAAATCTACAATCTTTGCTCGTCGCCATTTGGTGATGACCAGGTCCCGTCGTCAATAAATGACGATGAAATGACCTCGTCGCCATTTGTCCTCACCAATAAATTGTGACGACAAGGACTAGTCACCGATAAATGGCAATGGGCTATCACCATCTTTTCTCTGTGTGCCATCTCTTTTGTGTGTCATTTTGTGTGTCATTGTGTGTCATTTTGTTTCATCAAATATCTCTACTAATGATCCGTGCCGGACAAGATATTACAGTTGAAATATTGTTTGGATTTGGTGTGCGCATGAGTTTTCTTGCATAAACTTAAATTGTTAGAGGAATATGTTGTCAACGAACTGGAATAGCGTGTAGATCGTCGGCAATGCATATCCAATAATTTAACTTTGAGTAACCTGTGGATGTGGTAACCATATTTTTAAAAATAAAAGATTTTTTTTTCTCAAAAATGTTAACTTTCGTAGTGTACATAATGCAATTTTATCAGCTCGAAAAACAGTATCATTGCTCTGAGATTTTTTTCGAATAAAGTTAAATCATTATCTTGGGTTCATCACCAAAACTAATTTGCATAAAATCCATGAATTATAGATTTTGTACTATAACTTCACTATCTCTGTGCCATCATCGGATTCCAGTTGATTAAAGGGGATTGTCTACAATTATGTTTGGTCTAATGGAGCAGATAAGACACTCTTTACTGAAGTCACTGGTCTTTCACGCATGAGTGATTTCTATTGTACCACCTCATTACCATACTGGTTGGCACGTCTATTATACACAGCATTACTCTTATGATCTGACTGGGAAGGTACATTACAGGTCATTAACCTAAACAAGCAGCCAGAGGATGCTGTCCCCCGCCGAAATGGCAGCAATATTTTTCGCATTGTTGGTCTCGGGGGATATACATGAGGAAGGCAACTGCTATTTCATAGGCGTTTGATGCGGAAGGGTCTTTCTGCCTTCCCAAGTTTTAAAATCAACTCAGAACGGTTGACTGAACGTTGATTGCTTCTGTAATATAGTTTCCATGCAGTGAAGCAAGGAAATTATGTAACCGAGAAGCGACCCCAAGTGACATCTCAGTGCATATTATCTGCAAACCAAATTTGACGAGAAGCTGAATGCATCCTCAACCTATTGTCCGGAAACCAAATTTTAAATTTGCCACCAGGTGGTGCCACCTGTAGGTGCAAGTGGGCGAAACGCAATCCCAAGCATCATCTCATGACATGGTACATATATCAGCATACGAACTTTGTGAAGAATCTGACGAGCGGTTCTCAAGTTATTACCCGGAAACAAATCTGGTATTTCGCCACCAGCCAGGTGGCACCACCTGTAAGTAAAAGTGAGCGAAAGGCAATCCCACGCAACACCTCCTGGCATGATACATGCATGCTAAATTTGTGGAGATTCCGATGAGCAGTTCTCAAGTTAATGGCTGAAAACAAATTTTGATTTTAACACCAGGTGGCGCCACGTATAGGCGCAAGTGGGCGAAATGCAATCTCAAGCGACATCTTAGGTCATGGTATTACCCGGAGACAAATTTGGGATTTTGCCATCAGGTGGCGCCACCTGTAAATGCAAGTGAGTGAAGGGCAATCCCATGCAACATCTCCTGGCATGGTACATGCATGCTAATTTGAGAAGAATCCGATGAGCATGCAGTTCTTAAGTTATTGGTCAAAAACAAATTATTGAAGAAACTAGATACAGTCGATCGAATACGAGTGGAGGCATGCCTTTTGCATCTTTAGTAAAGGAAATATTCATTATTTGTGAAGAAAGTGAAAACATAAAACTTAGGAAAAACATCATTAACATGGCCCCATAAGATGCCTTGAGGGTAGGTACCCACATACCAAATTTAAAAGAATCTGAGGCGAGGTACCTACACACCAAATTTGGAATGAATCGGTTCAGGTTTTCAAAAGTTATTGTCTGGAGACACTTAACTTAGCTATCAACATGAAAAATATTCTCAAGCCAGATGTTGAGGCAAGGTACCACCACACCAAATTTGGAAAGAATTTAAGGTTTTCAAAAGTTATTGTCTGGAGATGCAATTTTAACTTGGCCCGAGGTGGCGCCAACCAGAAGAGGATTGGCACGAAAAACAATTCCAAGCACGATCTATAGTCAAGGGACCCATTTACCAAATACAAAAAGATGGGTTTGTGCCTGACAAATTGAAACTTTTGGGGGTTGCAATTATCCCAATATTATCCCAATGCAGACAACACACAAATTTCAGCTTCTGCCAAGATATATTGGAGATATATATGCTCAAACAATATGAGGGTCGGGTGAGGGATAGTTTGGGAGATGGAGGGTGCAGTTCGGCACCCTGGGGTGGGGACATGCTCTCCTTGAGGGTAGTGATAGGTAAGCTGACATGAAAGCCACACTGACAACTGCATGCCATCATCTGTCAGTCCGAAAAACGACAAGGTGGAATTCAATTCAATTCAGGAAATTGATCATATGCACAGTGTGCACTCAAACTTTAGGAACTCAGTTGTAATTAATATAGTAAGTTACACGTGTGGACACAAATGGTTCGTGCAGAATCTTTAGGGTAAATCATATGATGTGAGATACAATTATTTGATAGCAAAAGTGAAGGAAATATTGTCCTTCATTTAAGATGACACGAAATTAAAAAAAACAAAAAAAAACACGGGTTCGGCATTTCATGTTATACATCTAAAATAAAATATGGTTCGTGCAAAAGCTTTAGGTTAAATCATATGATGTGGAATACATAATGTTTGATAGCAAAATTGAAGGAAATGTTGTCCTTCATTTAAGATGACACGAAATTCAAAAACCAGGGGTTCAGTACTGCAGGGATTTCCCCGTCAGTTATTTCATATTATACTTCTGAAATAAAATATGGTTCCTGCAAAAGCTTTAGTGTAAATCTTGGTGATGTGGAATAGAAGGACAGGACAGCAAATTTAAGAAAATGGTGTCTTTCATTTAAAGCGACATGAAATTCAAAACTAACAGCGAAAAGCAGAAGAAAGAAGAAAAAATGACAAACACATAAGGCATGCCTAATTAGACAAAGCATTTGGAAGTCATCGCTTGTGAAGAATTTGAATGGAAACCACCGATATGCACAGAAGATTGGAACAAGACCCAGTGGCGCCACCTTCAGGTGGATCTTGCTGAAACGCAACACCAACCCATGTCTGGTCACAGGGCGTGTATATGCTAAATTTCGAAGCTTTTGGAAGTTAGAGACACAAAGAGAGCAAGACCCATTTTAACTGGAACGCACATGAAGAAGCGAAAGTCAGTGGCGCCACCTTGCTGAATGTTGCTGAAATGCAGTAGCAACCAGCGTCTTGTTGCAACATATGCATATGCCGAATTTCGGGAGAATCCGACAAAGCGTTTGGACGTTATCACTTGAGAAAAATTTTAACAGCCGTCCATGGACACAAAGAAGCGAGACCCATTTTGCCCCAGTGGAGCCACCTTCAGGCAGATGTTGCTGAAATGCAATACCAACTGGCGTCTTGTCGCAAGGAATGCGTATGCCGAATTTCGAAAGAATCCTGCAAAGCGTTTGGAAGTTATCGCTTGCCGAAAATTCAGACAGACATCCACGGACATCCACGGACACGAAGAAGCAAGAACCATTTTAAAGTCCCCGGCCGCGTTGCGGCGGGGGACAAAAATCAACTCACCAGCTCTGCATTGATTGACTTCAAACCAAGTTAATGTACATAATTAAAATATTTTACTTACTATACACTGACTTTGAGACGATCACTGAACTGCCTTGCCCAACACCCATTTGGTTTTGGTATGAGACCACCAATCTTTTACTTGTTATATATTTGCCTAAGAAAGACCCAAAATTTAGAATCCTCTCGATGCATAAATTCCCTTGGCATAACAATATTCACCTTGAGGGAGTTCTCCATGGAAATTTCAACTCGTCCCCATTGACAGCTAGCTTATAAACTTTTCTACGGGTTGTGTGATGTTGTGTGCTTTTCACGTCTTTCAATCCGAGGGAATTCTTCTTCATATAAACCCTGGGGAAACGCTTCCAACCTAAGAATTGCCTGTAAGGTTTTCCAAAAGACCAGACAGTGAAAGATAAGCCGTTGCTTATTTAGTGGAGACGTCGATCGTGGTACAAAAGTCAGTATACGAAGCAATTCCCATAAGCCCCCATGTAAAACCTCGATTACAATGAACATTCCATGTTAAAGGGTGATCTCAATTCTCTGTACAATGAAACACGCATGTATTTCAAGGGAAACGTGATGTGAAAACGTCTAAAGACATACAAAATGATAATGCTTAAATACAGTAAAACAAACAAAACACTTAATTAAGATCTTTCCAAGCCCAACACTGAACCCTGATTGAGGAAACAGATTGTATCGATCACTTTAGAACATGCAATGACAGGAAACCTGACCTCTATTGTCGGTCAACTGGAGAAGTTCATAGCATGTACATTTAAACTGGTCAGGAAGATACGCCCTCTAAAATCTACAAATATACTATACAACCAATGATCTATTAATTCTACAGTCGAACATTGCTGAATTGTACGGTGGCCCATTAGGCCCATTGTCGTTTTCTTTCGATTTCCTATGTTTTTCTTCTATTTCCGAATAAACGAACTTAATTTTCTAGGTTTTCTTTGTATTTTCCAAGAAATCATCAAAACAGAGACCAAGTCGAAGGTTTTTCTTCGACTTTGTCTCTATTTTTATGTCCTTGAACACGGAAAATTCTTAGTATATTGCTATGAATTCGCTGAAAATTCAGATGCTTTCTTGGAAAATACCAAGAAAACATAGAAAATTAAGTTGGTTTCTTTGAAAATTCCGCCGATATAATTAATTCCTCCGCAGATATAATTAATTTCCTCCGCGGATATAATTAATTTCCTCCGCGGATATAATTAATTTCCTCCGCTGATATAATTAATTTCCTCCGCGGATATAATTAATTTCCTCCGCGGATATAATTGATTTCCTCCGCGGATATAATTAATTTCCTCCGTGGATATAATCAATTTCCTCCGCGGATATAATTAATTTCCTCAAGGTCGAGGTCACATGTCAACGCAGAGGTCACGGGGTCATCACATATCAAAAGGTCAGAGTCGTCCGCCTATATCTTGTGACCTTCCGACAAGGTGAAAGGCATACTCAAATGTTCGATACTCGATTTCGAGGTCAAGGGCGAGGTCAATTTTGACCTGGGATTCGTGATCAATGACCTCCAGAAACGCCAAGGAAAAATGGCGGAGGCTTCAAAACGAGGCAATTCAAGTAACGTGGATTTCCTCCGCGGAGGAAATTAATTATATCCTCGGAGGAAATTAATTATATCCGCGGAGGAAATTTATTATATCCGCGGAGGAAATTAATCATATCTACGGAGGAAATTAATTATATCCGCGGAATTTTCGAAGAAACCAACATAATTTTCTCTGTTTTCTTTGTATTTTCCAAGAAATCATCTGAATTTTCAGCGAATTCCTAGCAATATTCTGCGAATGGTCCGTGTTCAAGGACGTAAAAACAGAGACAAAGTTGAAGAAAAACCTTCGACTTTGTCTCTGTTTTCATGGTTTCTTGGAAAATACAAAGAAAACCCAGAAAATTAAATTTGTTTCTTCGGAAATAGAAGAAAAACATAGGAAATCGAAAGAAAACGACAATGACCCCAACGCGCCACCGTATATCTGGGCCGCCATTTCAACTTACCCAAATTGCTACGTTATATATAGAATATAATGCAAAGAAGCTCGAAATGAGCTCCGTATAATTAGCTGTCATGATGTACAGGTTGACGTCTTAATATTTGTTTATTCAGGGTATGTATAGAGGAGTTCTCAGATTGGAGCTAAATATAATCCATGCACCACCAGTTGTATATACAGCCCGGTCAATACTTGAACGGGTGAGGGTGCTGTAGTGGGTTGATCAGTGTCCAGGATAATAGGAACTGTAGGCACCGTCGTGAATTGACTGAACAATTGTTCAAATCCTACTCATTAACGGTCCGTATAACCCTGCACAGTTTAATGTTCGTTTTTGGTTTCTCAAAATCAAAAATTGATATTTGATCGTCAATTTTCAATTTTCGTTTTTTGTTTTTGTAATCTCAAAATCAAATATTGAAATTTGATCGTCAATTTTCAATTTTTGTTTTTCGTTTTGGTTTCTCAAAATCAAAAATTGAAATTTGACAGTGAATTTTCAATCTTCGTTTTACTTCGCGCAAAAACGAAAATCAAATATTGAAAATTGCCTCGAGTTGTCCGTTTTTCATTTTTTGATTCAACTTCGACGTATCAGTGATAAGTGCTAGGGTTATATGACGTCACTTACGATACGAGGCGTAGAATAGAAAACGCAAACCGGGTCGTATAGTTGGGGGTGAGTGAATAGGGTTTAACGTCGCTTTCAACATTTTTTTTTTCAGCTATATCACGGCAGGGAAGGGAAGGGAGGGGAAGGGGAGGGGGAGGGGCGGGCGTACCTACTTGTAACAGAGTAGATCTAATGCTTCCATTTTATTCGTACGGAGCGTAAGAGACATGTGAATTTCCCTAAACGAGAGCCTGGAGCCTGGCATTCTCACTAGGCTAGTATATGCCGACTACACTTGCACACAAAGATGCCGGCCCAGCAGACAGGTCTGGACAGGTGGCTTCCCGCTTTTTTCATTGATTATTGGTATTGGTTCAACGCTTCAACACTTAAGGTCCATTTATCCTCCACTATTTTGGGACCTGGCGCGTTGAAGCGTTCAGACGCCCGTCAGAGCTAAACGACAGGTGTCAAACGCCTCAAAGCATCGACGTTCTAACTGACTGTGGGAATCATCTCGTTTCAACGCAGTAACTTCACACACACGTACAAACGAACACATACACACACCCAAGTTTGGGGGAAGTTCCGTGGGAGTAATGTGATGTATAGAACTGTTACTTGTGTGCGATCCTCTTTGAGGTAGCGGGAACGCGAATTGGCTGGGTGGTGCTTGGTTGATTCGTCGCGATATGACTGAAATAATGTTGAAAGCGACGTTAAATCCTATTCACTCACTCCTTTGGAGTAATTAGGGTACCCACGTATTTATTATACCACCCAGGCTCCATGTATCTCGTTTAATGAAACTCCCATGTGTCTGTTGTTCTCTGTATCATGCTTCATACCTGGTGCGCATGCCTACTCGATCCAACGCATGCACAGTTGGCCTATTATACTCTAGTGCGAATGCCTGAATCAAGGGATCTTGATTTTTGAGTGAAACTCCCATGTCTTTCACAGCCACTGGTTTCCCGTATTATGCTCCACACCTGACTATACGACCCGAATTGCGCTTTCCATACTACTCCGCAGACCGGATGTGACATCATAACCCTTGCGCGTGCGCACTTACCCTCGTTACATCACAGTTAAAATCAAAAATCGAAAAACGAAGTCGGGGCAGTTTTCAATATTTGATTTTCATTTTTGCCGGTCAAATTTCAATTGTTGATTTTAGGAAAACAAAAACGAAAAACGAAAATTGAACTGTGCAAGGTGACACGGACCAAATAAGAGTAACCAAAATTGTCAAAAAGAAGATATATATATATCAACTAATGCTCTATTCTTTCTCTTCCAGACCCTTTGAACGAAAGCGGACAATGTTCAAAGAACCCGCTCCACATAATATAACAATTTACAAAGGAACTGTCCACATATTGGCCTCTCGTCCGTTTGTGGAGTTTATCTTCAACAATACAATGGCACGAGATTTCCTCAGCTGGACCAATGGTACACACATCCCTGACGAAACGTTCTTTGTGTCACTTCAGCATAACCCTCATCTCGGAGTACCCGGGTCTCATTCCGGGGTGCCGGGAGCTCGTCTTATCATTCCACAGGCTTCTAATGGTAAGTCGGAGGTCAATCAAGACAGGGGAGAAACATGGATAGACCCACAGACTGCTTGGGGATGAGAGCATATGCCGCCATCTTGTATGTAGGATTAGAGTCCTACATACAAGATGGCGGCATATACTCTCGTCCCCAAGCAGTCTGTGATAGACCACACTGACTTTGGACTACGTCATATGGTGGCCAATGGGGAACATCGATTTTTTTTATAGTTTCTCTTTTTTTCGGGGTTTTCTTTATTTTTCCGACTATTTTCTACAAACATTTTCTTGTATATCACAGAATTTCATCAGATCTCTCGCATTCCTAGTAACATTGTCACAATATCTTCATCCTTTTTTTCATCGAAAACGAAAGTAAATTCTTGAAAACGTTTCCCCGGGTTAAGCATTATTACTATTACTTAAGTGCAAGGATGTAGATTGTGATCCTAGTTCAGGAATAACTCACACTTATGACAAATAAGAAATTGAAAGCCGCTGGGAATAAAAAAAAACTTTAAAACCCACATTTTTGTGAGTGAATGCATTAATGGGAAGCGATGTGTCGGGTACCAAGATTGAGGTCAAAGGTCAACGATCAAGGTCAACGATCAAGGTCGCTGACTATCAGTAACTCACATTAAACCCGAAAGACTCTCCGAAAGTCTCTTGTATAATAGCTGAACCACAATACGTGGTCAAAAATTACAGTTGAAAACAAAAGCGATAAAATCTGTACCAGTCGAGTGTGATGGCTAAAACTGTTCTGGGTATTAGAGATGAGTGTCCATCCTTAGTTGCATATGTGAAGAAAGATAGTAGGTGGATACTTTTAGCCACCGGACAAATCTATGCTTCACATCGGTACTTGTTTTGGATTGCATTTTGATAACGATCAATATCTGTGAACACCATTTAAACACTGATGTTTGACAACGATCACTATTTGTGAACACCATTTAAACACTGATGTTTGACAACGATCACTATCTGTGAACGCCATTTAAACACTGATGTTTGACAACGATCACTATCTGTGAACGCCATTTCAACAATGATGTTTGACAACGATCACTATCTGTGAACACCATTTAAACACTGATGCTTGCCAACGATCACTATCTGTGAACGCCATTTAAACACTGATGTTTGAGAGCGATCACTATCTGTGAACGCCATTTAAACACTGATGTTTGAGAACGATCACTATCTGTGAACACCATTTAAACACTGATGTTTGACAACGATCACTATCTGTGAACACCATTTAAACACTGATGTTTGACAACGATCACTATCTGTGAACACCATTTAAACACTAATGTTTGGCAGAAATACCAGCGTCAGATGCGATATCTTCATCGCTACTTGCACGGCATGTCCTGCATGACCAATACCCACCGTATCACTGGACAAATCTATGCTTCACATCGGTACTTGTTTTGGATGGCATTTTGACAACGATCACTATCTGTGAACACTATTTGAACACTGATGTTTGACAACGCTCACTATCTGTGAACGCCATTTAAACACTGATGTTTGAGAACGATCACTATCTGTGAACGCCATTTAAACACTGATGTTTGGCAGAAATATCAGCGTCAGATGCGATATCTTCATCGCTACTTGCACGGCATGTCCTGCATGACCAATACCCATCGTATCACGATGTAGTGCCCAAGTAAACTCCATCCACCCATCTGTAACCACTATTTTCGTTATTTTATGATTACACTGTCTTAGAATAGCACAGATTCTAGTGCAGAAAATTGGTCGAGTCCCCAGCTAAATATAGAATCTCTTCCAGATCAACACGGGTAAAATATTCGTGCATCCACGTGCTCACGTGCCACTGGGTTTCACGGGTAACGTTTTACTGCGTCCATATCCAAGACTCGTACATTTGTCTCCACGTCTGACAAAGTCAAATCATGACATGGCTGTCTTCTTGACGGCTCTCGATTTATTTTGTTCTCTGCCGCATTTCGAGCATCCTCGCGAGCCAGTGTATCGATCTGTTAGGATCGATACACTGGGTTGGTTATTACCCATACGGGTTCTGGATATAAATAGATCAAGGGGTTTCCTCTAAATCAAGCGTCCAGTTTTCGCTATTGTGGTTATATCTCTGATACGCTTATCTGCAAACATTCTCATGACATCAGACTGTATATCTCCTACTCCCAGATATACCACCGACAGTTCAGGAGGTTATAAACTCTGACATTGTGAGAATGATCTGTAAATGGATGGAATATTTTTGTAACACAAGCCTATGGTGGATTGCTATGAAGTGGCCAGTTTTCGTTACTTCGGTTATATTTCTAAAGCATGTATTGGTAAAATGGAACTTGCATAATTTTTGGTTGTAATGTTTTTACACTACCCTGCTGTGCCACTGTGGTGAATTATTATGAAGGATCTAGTGTCATTTCGGTTATATCTTAACAACGAATGTATAAACAGGCATGAAATTTCCACCAAATCTATGCTACAGATATGATGATTATAAGAATGAAAGATTATTATAAACGGTCCCTGGCTGAGGGCAAGAGGAGGGGGCATTATTCCTGTCTGCCGGTCAGCCATTTCTAAGGGACGGATCATCATTCATATATATGCTTGGCAATCATTTCATGGTGGGGGACTACATGTAGATTTATAATTCCTGAAGGGAGACCTTTATTTCTGTCTGCCGGTCAATATGTTCTGGAGCGTGAACCCTTTCTAGTGGTCACACCGTCATTCAGATATGCTAGACAACTGACGTACACTTGATGACGGACAACCATACCTGGGTGGCGAGGAGACTATCATTCCTGAGAGGCTATTACCGGTACTACTTTCTGCCGGTCAATCTTTCCTCGGTGAACAATCATTCCTACATGTAGGAGTACGATTATTCCAGATATGTCGGTTAATCATTCCTAAGGGGCGGACACAGCTGATATTTGGGGCAGGGGTCGGGATGGGGCGCTGTCATTCGTCAGGGGGAGGGGTGTCATTCCTATTTGCTGGACCTAGTGGCGGACAAAGTGGCGGAGTGAATTCTTTATGGAAGACGACTAACTACCTCCACTTGGTATTCGCTGAAATTGCAATCCTTGCTGTAGAACAGCGACCCCTAGTAGCAAGTGCAGAAAAGATGACGTCATCATGATGGAGGCCATACCTTGATTAGTGGAAAAATCAAAGATTTAATCAAACATCAGAGTCGCCAGCTAATGTCGCAATTGCGACAACAGCGGTTGACGCTGCATGCAGAGTCGCCTACTGATGACACAATTGTCGCAATTGCGAAAATTGTGTCATTTTAGTCGCTTAATAATATCATGGATCTATAATATGTTCATATACAAAACGAGGAATTCTGATACCGATATTATGAATGATATAGAAAATGAAAATATTTTTCCTTTCCACAGAGACGCTGGGTGGATCGCAAAATAAATACAGCCTTTCCGGAGTGAAAATAGAAGACTCCGTGGCTCGCTATAAACTTTGGAAACCAGCAAAATGTGGTGGCAAGAGAATTCGAGAAATATGCATATTCAGTGAACGGGATTTACCCGGTTTGACATCGACCCCTCAGCTGTTCGCAAACAAGTTCCATTATGACTATGAGAATAGAAAATATGGGTTAGACTGCTTACAGGAATGGTACTGGAACCGAACACGGAACGAATACTTTAAAGGTTCGACGTTTAACATCAGCCTTTACGAAGAACTCCCTTTTGTTAGGTATAGGGTTAATACAGAGAGATAGACATTCTCCGACACATGATTGGAGACCCTGCTTGTAGTCGGTTACTATTTTGCACCTTCATCTAAACAGCCCTGCCCCGTTTCTTGAATTTGTTTCATATTGGATATGTGGTTGCCCCATTTCGCCCTCCAGAACTCGCTTTATAGAGCATTTTAGTAACCGATTACACGCGTAAAATCCGGCGTTACCATAACGCAATGGATAGTACTGTGCTTGACTGTATCACACTATGGATGAAGGTAAATAAACTGTTTTGTTGTATTTCACAGATAGTGTGCGTGCCCTCGAATGACTGGCTGTATCATTAGCATCCTTTAGATAATTAAAGCCATCAAATTAGCTTATTCGTATCTTAGTACCCGTATGTGTGCTGATGTGGGCGAGTCGTTTAGAGCGATTACATTTGGTGATGAACATTTGGTGCCAAACTTTGAAGGCGCGGATTCTAATCCCCCACATGACTGGCCAATGGAGCACTGGTATCTGTGATTTATCAAGAAAGTATCGTGGTATAAATAATTGGATATAAAAAAAACATAATAAACAAAAATAATGGAAGAGAAAGATACGCTCTGCATAGTATATATATTGCACTGCCGCAGTTAAATAAAGCATATATAGAACAAAAACGTGTCCTGGTAACTATCTGCTAAGAGTTTAATTTAATGGTACGATGACGAATACCCCGGCTTAAAAAATCGACGGTAGTAGCTCATGTCCCCAGAAACATGATGAGTTAATTTAGGTTGAGGCCACTCATTTATTACAGAAATCTTTGCTGGATTAGTAGCAATATAAGCTTCCGATATCACGTGATCAACTAAAGTTACTTTTTTGGAAGAGATTACATTTCTTGGTGGACATTTCTTGACCAGCAGTTCCGAGCCTTTTGAACATTTCACATGTGACTTTTGAATCAATCAGAGAAAATAATAATGTCATCAGTGTAGACCAACCAAGTTTTCCAATGCAGCCCTGCAAGCATATACTCCATGAGACGCTCGAATGTAGCAGCTGTGTATCAAATTCAGAAGACATGACTTTGAACTGGTAGAAACCACGGGTGGTGAAAACCGCAGGCTTCTCAGCGTCATGGAGATGAACAGTCCATTCAAAGCCCGTTCCTTCTCATTCACCAAACGCTATATAGACGATCTTCTCGCTGTGGATAATCGCTATATAAATGACGCAGTGAAGGATATATATCCACCTTCACTGGATTTGAAGGAAACTACAGATAGCCCTACAGGCACATCTTATTTAGATCTCTATCTCTATAAAAATGAAGCGGCATTCTCTCTCGTCGACTTTATGACAAAAGAGATGATTACAATTTCGACATCGTAAACTATCCCTTTCTGGACAGTAATATTCCAGTGGGACCTGCATATGGCGTATACATATCTCGCTTAGTAGCATTTGCTAGATCCTGTGTTAAATGTGACGATTTTAATCAACGTCACAAAACATTGGTGCAGAAACTTAAAAAACAGGGCTATTCCACCAAGCGCCTGCACTCAAAGTTTCTCAATTTGGCGATACATATCGCATGCTGATAGCAAAATACGAACGTAGCGTGCAAGATCTATGGCGCTACGTTTCGTAACTTGTGTCTAATTCCGCTTAACCCGGGGCTAGGGACCGTATGAACCCATGTACTTCAAGATCCTCATGGTACTCATATGAACAGTCACAATCAAAGCGTGACTGAGATACATCATTCTTTAGATGACGACTTTACAACGAATATTATGGATTACGAATACTGATCAGCGATACGGATTTGATATTTTTGGAACATCATGATGTCTTGCCGGCATCATTGAAAACTGTTGACCGCTTCTCTCTTGCAGGAAACAAGCCTATGTTTATGTATACTATGATTGTCTTTTTGAATTTGTTGCTAATACTGTTATATGGAAAATGGAATAGGTCTTTGGATTATGGACGCGGATATTCTCTAATGGACGACGGCTGGATTATGAATGACGGATTAGACGTTTGTAATCCTGTAAACATCCATTGGCTAAATCAAGGATGAAGAGCCAATTGGAAGGTCGTATAACGAGTTTCGTAAAGTGTTGGCAGCGAAAAAAAAAACATTCGCCGTAAACGATAGTAGTAGGGAGCAAGCATTTAACCGCCCATTTCGTAGTAGAAAAGCGCATTTGGTGGGGTTTTGAACTTTTGCGCAATGCGCGTTTCGTGGAGGTCACGGGGCGGTGACGTGGAGGTCAAAAGTAGTTCCGGCAACCTTTGACCTTGAATTCCTCCGCGGTGATGCGGTCTGGCGGTGATGCGGTCTGCCTCCGCGGACAGAAAGTAGTGGCACGGGAGAAAATGCATGAAATCCATGTATGGACCCTGGGATGTACTTACATGTACTGTAGTTTCTTTATACAGTGGCAGAAGGTAAACGGTCCTAGTGGGAATTGAACCCGGGTCGCTTTATCTAGAGGCAAACACGTTATCCATTAGGCCACGAGTTATAGGCTGCAAACCAAGGTCGAAAATAGCATATATATGTCTACCATTATCACTATATGGCCCATACTAGCGCACTGGCCAATGTTGAACCTGGCCAATGGGAAATTTACTCCTGGTCATTGTAGTACGGGTTGTTTGGTCTTGTTTTTCACGCCTCACCATGTAGAATACGATGGGAGGGGTCCCTAAGCGACTGGTTGAAATTTTTTGAAACAGTCACTGTGCGCATGCGTAGTGGATAAATAGCGCTGGGTGGACGTTTTGGGGTCTAAGTGGACCACTAGTGGTCCGATGGAGTCGAGTGAGGTATCAATGTGAAGTATACGTGAGGGACCATCCGACGCGCTGGGAGTGACGTGGAACTGACGTCATTCTGTGCATGCGCGGTAGACAAAGTGTATGGAAATAGACGTTTTGGGATCGAAATGGGCCACTAGTGGTCCGATGGAGTCGAGTGAGGTATCAATGTGAAGCATTCGTGAAGGAGCATCCGGCTGCACTAGTGTGTCGTCCGTTTTCAACATTCTGCGCATGCGCAGACAGGGAATTGTGGGAAAAGGGTATGGAAATAGACGTTTTGGGGTCTAGGTGGACCACTAGTGGTCCGATGGAGTCGAGTGAGATATCAATGTGAAGTATACGTGAGGGACCATCCGACGCGCTGGGAGTGACGTGGAACTGACGTCATTCTGTGCATGCGCGGTAGACAAAGTGTATGGAAATAGACGTTTTGGGATCGAAATGGGCCACTAGTGGTCCGATGGAGTCGAGTGAGGTATCAATGTGAAGCATTCGTGAAGGAGCATCCGGCTGCACTAGTGTGTCGTCCGTTTTCAACATTCTGCGCATGCGCAGACAGGGAATTGTGGGAAAAGGTTATGGAAATAGACGTTTGGGGGTCTAGGTGGACCACTAGTGGTCCGATGGAGTCGAGTGAGGTATCGATGTGAAGTACACGTGAGGGAGCATCCGCCTGGACTAGTGTGTCGTCCGTTTTCAACATTCTGCGCATGCGCAGACAGGCAATTGTGGGAAAAGGGCATTGGAATGGACGTTTTGGGGTCTAGATGGACCACTATTGAGCCGATGGAGTCGTATGAGGTACCAAGGTGAAGCATACGTGAGGGAGCAATCGCCTGGACTAGTGTGACGTCCGTTTTCAACATTCTGCGCATGCGCAGACGGGGAATTGCGGCAAAAGGGTATGGAAATAGACGTTTTGATGTGTAGGTGGACCACTAGTGGGCCGATGGAGTCGAATGAGGTATCAATGTGAAGCATACGTGAGGGAGCATCCGCCTAGGCTAGTGTGTCGTCCGTTTTCAACATTCTGCGCATGCGAAGACAGGGGATTGTGGGAAAAGGGCATTGGAATGGACGTTTTGGGATCTAGGTGGGCCACTATTGGGTCGATGGAGTCGTATGAGGTATCAATGTAAAACATTCGTGAGGGAGCACCCGGATGGACTAATGTGTCGTCCGTTTTCAACATTCTGCGCATGCGCAGGCAGGGAATTGTGGGAAAAAGGCATTGGAAGGAACGTTTTGGGGTCTAGGTGGACCACTAGTGGTCCGATGGAGTCGAGTGAGGTATCAATGTGAAGCATACGTGAGGGAGCATCCGGCTGGACTAATGTGCTGTCCATTTTCAACATCCTACGCATGCGCAGACAGGGAATTGTGAGAAAAGGGCATTGGAAGGAACATTTTGGAATCGAAATGGGCCACTATTGGTCTGATTGAGTCGAGTGAGGTATCGTTGTTAAGCATACGTGAGGGAGCATCCGACTCGTTGGATGTGGGGTAGGAATATCGTCATTCTGCGCATGCGCAGGCAGGGAATTGTAGGAAAAGGGTATGGAAATAGACATTTTGGGGCCGATAGGGACCACTATTGATCCGAATGAGTGGTGGGACGTGTCAAAGTGAAGCTTTTGTGAGGTAGAGTCAGAATGGCGTGTTGTTTATTGCAAGTCGCGTCAATCTGCTCATGCGCAGTTGGGTGTAGTAAGTAAAGTGGCCATTTTGAGGGTGTAAAGGAAGGTATTTGGGGTAGAGATGGACATAGACGTGTTAGGCTTTAGGTGAGCCCCTAATGATCCTATGGTGTCGTATGAGGTCTTATTTTGAAGCTGTCATGAGGGAGCATCCAACTGGGCTAGTGTGTCGTTCGTTGTCAATAGTCTGCGCATGCGCAGTCTAGCCGTAGTATAGAAATAGACGTGCTGGGGTTTAGGTGGGCCACTAGTGGGCCGATTGGATCGAGTGAGGTATCAATGTAAAGCATACGTGAGGGAGTCTCCAACGGGCTGGGCGTGACGTGGAACTGACTAGGGGTATGACGTCACTTCCGGTTTGGGTGAATGGGGCGTTACCGGGGAACATGATAGGACATGTACCGACCTGTCTGTGGGGGGTTTTCCCCGCCAGAATTTCGCTGACGTCTGCGCCTCCATCCGGGTATGCATGAGGGTCTGTGTGAATGGGGTGTGACCTGGGTACATGATAGGAATGCATGTACTGACCTGTCTGGGGGGTTTTTCCCGGCCCGGCCCGGCCCGGCCCGGCCCGGCCCGGCCCGCCCCGGCCGCAGCGCGCGCGCGGGTTCTCCGGAAGTGCGCGGCATCACCGGCAGTGCGCGGATGAATGTCGGGTCAAAAGGTCAAAGGTCACATCCAGGTCAAAAGGTCCAAGGTCTCCCTTTCGGCAAGGTTCGGAGACAATGTTGCTGCATCGATATACAGAGCTTGAACCCCAAAAGGGGATTGTAAATTAACCTGGGAAGGATGGGCAGTTCCATTTGGATCAATCAGCGGTCGAGAAAAAGAGCCAATGAGCGATCGATATAAAAACCAATGTACGGGTACTAGAATTTCGCTCACGGCTGTGCCTACATCCGGGTACTGGGATGCTTTCGCCTACGTCCGCGCCTACATCCGGGTACTTCTATGTAGGTGTATAACAGTGGGAATATTTAGGGCATTGCTGCATTCATTGGCCTATTTATCCTCATTATGTGCTTAAGCTTTGACTAGTGAAATCTCATGTTAAATGAAATCCTATACAAAATAACATTACACTACCGAACAATCACGGACTTTCACGAAGGACCGTCACAGGGCGTAGTAGAAAAAGCGCATTTCTAACCTTATTGACCTTATGGCGCAAGCGAGTATAACAAGTGCCCATGACTCACACGGTGTATAAAACCCTACCCAACAGGTACACTATAAAGCCACCTCTCTAACCGTTCGCTTTTCATTCCCCACCATGGCAGCGAGCGGAACAGAGCTTGCGTTATTCCAACTGACGTCCGACGTCTACCTCATCGTCAATGACGATCACCTGGAGCTGGTCCAAGACGCACCGCAGAAGGTGAAGATTTTGTTATCGCTATCAGGCTGGACTCTATTGACACGATTGTTACAGGGAAAAGAGCCCGAAAGGGATTTCATGCACGTGGAAGTCGGTGTGCACATACGCACTGCTGGAGAGGATTCCCTTTTTCCCCGGTTGGAACAGAGTGGAGGTACCTATATCACACTCTGTCCACCCTTATGGATGGCACTGAAAGATGTACTCCCCGAGGTGGATGACTTACTACACCCCGAGGTGAAAGAAGGGACTGTGGCTACCCGGAGGCTTACACCTGGCTGCACCCTATTGTTGTACCCCAAACGAGTGGACCTCATCGATAGCGGACTTAGGTGTTGGTGTACGACTGAACCCAAAGCGCACGTCTCTTTGTCACCGGAAGGATGGACTACCTTGAAACGGGTGTTGTTGGGTGACCTGCACGGTGATAGCATTCACCTGTGTGACGACGTCTACATTTTCTGCGGTCCCTTTTTCGCTCGACTCCTCTGTCTGAACGACGGTGGTTTTACCCTGGACCCGGATCTATGGACGGCTTTGGAACAAGTAGTCCCCATTGTCGATGAGGTACTATATCTACAGGAGCCACAAAACCAATCAGAATAGTACGTATCACGGACTACACCCGTAGAGCTATGTCTAGGCGCGCATGTGTGACATGGTCTATAAAACACGTCCCTCTGGATCTCACACTTTCATTTCTACGGTTACAGAGCCATGACGGACATCCATCCCTATGCGACTCGCATTTTACAGCATGCGGCCGTGGTTAATTCACTCACAGGTTACCGAGCAGTGGTTCGGTCCATGTTTGCAGATAGCGCCGACAACGAGGGGCGACGCCAGATCCTGAAAGAGTTCACAGAAGCGGTCCTCGACAGAGTGCACACGATGGAGAGGTGTGCCATCACTCACCACTACTGGACTATGACAGACATCCTTGATGCTCGGGCTATGGACCACGAGCGCTCACGCCGGAACCAGCGTCGGCTGGTTGGCCTCACAATAGTCTGTGCCCTATTGACCCTGGCGCTGTGGCATTGACAGTGGGACCTCACCATAAATACGAGGGTCAGACAGAGTGTGTGTCATTCAACGATCGTCATTGGGTCAACCATGTCACCAGTTCTACGAGCCATCCTTCCCCTTACACCCCGGGTGGGGTTACACGTCTATGAAGATAAAGTCACCCTCGTGGAAGACCGTGGAGATGTTTGCTGGTCGCGCGCTGAGACCGTATCGAATACGGTTACGCTACACCGTGACGGCAGGACCAAATTTAAAAGGATATTGAGCGGTGGGCTCGACGGACACCTCATCCACATAGACAATGCCATCTACGTATACCGTGGACCCTTCTTCCCAGGCCTGGGCCACGACGGCTCAGCATCATCTACATTGTGCAGAATCTGTTCAGTAAAAACAAAGAACATCGGAACATCAGCTTAAATGCCCACTACCTGGTGGTCTTCAAAAACCGGAGAGATACCACTCAACTGCTGCACCTGGCGAGACAGATGTATCCCGGCCGCACACCATTTGCGTTGGGAGCCTTTAAAGATGCCACAACCCCTCAGCACGGGTATATGCTCTTCGACCTCAAGCAAGCCACCCCCGACCACCTTCGACCACGGACCGGCATCTTTCCCGGAGAGACCCACCACGTGTACATGCAAAAATAATGTAAACACATCCACAGTGGCGCCCCCAGCTGGGGTGTGTGTGTTTGATGATGGGAATAATAAAGAGAATGAATACCACAGCATGGTTGACTTTGTCTCTGTTCTCTGAAGTAGATAAAAACAGCAGAGTTGTGGGTTCTAGCATTAGGTGTACATGATGTCTGCACGAGTACGGAAGCACGCTCCTACGCTCCGTGTATTGAAGACGGCACCCGAGTTGGTCCGAACCATTGTACACGGTGCGGATCCTGACCTTGTACGCTGTCTGTGCGAGATCGGGTACAACCTGTTAAAAGGCAACGTACCACTGACTCCGGCTCAGAAGACCAAGTTGGCCAAGCATAAGACAGGTCTCCGAACCCTAGTCCAGAAGCGGGTCCCTCAAACACAAAAGAAAAAGGTGTTACAGAAAGGCGGCTTTCTCGGGGCCATCTTAGCACCGTTGGCCGCTTCCGTGTTGGGTCCAGTATTGGGTGGACTCTTCGGCCGACAACGAACCACACGAAAAAAATGGTCCTCGTCGAACCACGGTTCCTTCAAAACCTTCAATCGCCCTACCCTGTCCCACCTACGGTAAAGACCATAAACACCCTCGATGGAGAGATGCAACAGATCTTACAGAGACCGGGGTTAAGCGACAGTGAGAAAGTACAACAGTACAATGAGACGCTTCAACGGTACATGACGTTCATGGACCAATACAAAACCCTCTCTACCGCACCACCACCACCACCACCACGTGACACAATGCCGACCTCAGCACCGCTCCAACAGCTGCCATTACCAGGGGTACCACCCACATCCCCACAGTGGGTCGAAGACGAAGTGCTGAAGAGTGTACCTGCATCGTTCAAGAAACAAGCTGGCCTAGTATTACAACGGATGAAACAGAATCCTAACATGACTTGGAATGATAAAGGCGAACTATTGGTGCAGAATCAGGTGGTCCCGGGGACCCACATGCACATGACGGATTTAGTGAATGACCTGATGCGTCAACGCAGGTCGCACACGGATCCTAGAGGATGGGAGGTCTTCGCTCAAGGCTTGAAAGACATGCATGTACCACAGGAATTGGTGGGGAACCCCCACCGCTGGGCCTTTATGCAGCGTGACTCACCGAGTCGTGCACCACGACAGATTCCACAACCTTGGGAAGCCGAGTGGGAACCTGAGTCACCCCCAAAACACCACCACCACAACGGGCACCTTTTTTCAGACCTTTAAAAAACCATCCTCGATCAGGACACCCCACATCTCCAGAGCCGTGACACGCAGCAAGTCACCGCGACGAACACGACGCCGGACACAACCGCCCAAGGCCTGGAACACCTATTAAAACCAACAGCAGCAACAGGACAGCTCAGTCGCCATGTTTTACCTCACCCTACCCAGTAACAGTTCGCTGGATGTGTTTCCTGACAACACCGTGGCCAAGTACGTGACCCAGTTACCGCAACCGTTGCATTTACCTGGACGATGGGAATGCGGCCTCGTGGATATCCAATACCCTTACTCGTGGTACAACGTGCGAGCCAATGAAGTGTGGTCCGAGGTGACCTACGAAGGCAAAAACACCCGACTCACCCTCCCCGAAGGCCAATACGATACCCCCAAGGAGTTCATGGGTGGACTGACAAGACTGTTGCATTATAAGGCTCTACGGGAGGTCACGAATACATCAAAACCCATCAAATCCTTTCCCTTCAAGAATCACGTGGACTTCGATTACAACGCACACAACGACAAGGCACAGATCCTTCTCCCCGCCAACGTGAGTGCCATACTGAGTCCTATCCTACAGCAAATGCTGGGTTTCGCTCACGCGACCTACACGGGTCCATCCGAGGACCATGGGCAGATCCCGATGGATATGAAGTCGGGTATGTACGGACTCTACGTCTACTCGGACGTAGTCGACAACCACATCGTGGGCGATATCAACACATCTCTGTTACGGGTGGTGCCCATTAAAAAGACGTATGGAGATCAAGTCACCCACAGTTTCACTCACATGCTCTACCTACCCGTACGACAAACCGACATCAACACTATCACGGTGGATATAAGAGATGACACAGGACGACCGGTGGCATTCGAACGAGGAAAAGTGGTGCTGACACTTCATTTTCGACAAGCACGTGCTCCCCACTTTGCATAATGAAGGTACCTTACGAGTGCGATGCACGCAGCTATATGGACTATTATGCCCAACAGGCCGGGGTGGCTTTCCGGTCTTTAGCGGTGCACGCATGCAACGAGGACATGGACTGGGGAACATACTCGGCAGCATCGTCAAAACGTTCCTGCCCTTGGTGACGCGTGGGGTGAAAGCAATCGGCAAACAAGCGGTACGCAGTGGACTGCAAGTGGCCGGTGATGTCTTGGGGGTACGGCACCCAAAGAAGCCTTGAAACGGCGGGCCAAAGAAGCGGGAGGCGTCTTGGTGGCCAAAGCACAACGCACCGTAGGGAATAAAAGAGCTGCCCCACCGAGACCACGCACCAGTCGACGACCGACCCAGCGACGACGCACATCGAAGACCCAGGATATCTTTTCTTAAACATGTCCTTGATCCACGCAGAGTCCTGTCCCTCCACCAACAGTGAATTTGATTTGTGGACCGTGCCGCCCACACAGACCAGTGCCGAACAAGGAATATGGGTGGAGCATCTCCCGCTCTCCAGCATCAACGAAACAGGGCCCATCGAGTTCACCATCAGTAATGCGCAGACGGCCTATGTGGATTTAGCCCATACATACTTGTATGTGAAAGCCAAGGTCGTCAATGGGGATGGCTCCAGAATCATCCAAGCTGCAACGGTAGGCCCGACGAATCTCTAGCTGCACTCGATGTTTCAACAGGTGGATATATTTCTCAGCGACAAACTCATCAGTGACTCGACCAACACGTACCCCTATCGAGCCTACATCGAGACACTGTTGTCGTATGGCCATGAGGCTAAAAAATCTCAGCTGACAGCCGCTTTATTCTACCAGGACACACCCGAGCACATGGACACGGTGGACAATGTGGGATATAACAAACGGAAGGCTTTCACTGCGAACGGTGCCTCGGTGGATCTCATGGGTTGACTACACGCAGACATGTTCATGCAAGACCGGTACCTCTTGAACAAGATCCCCATCAAATTCCGACTGATACGGGCGCCTCCGACCTTCGCCTTGATGGCCACTAACGTAGATGGGCATGCAGCTGACTATAAGATTGTTATCCAAGACCTGTATGTCCGAAAAGTGAAACCGAATCCAGCCGTTCAATTGGGACACATGAAAGCCTTGGAAACAAAACCAGCCCAGTACCCTATCCGACGTGTACAAACCAAAGTGTTCTCTGTGCCTGCTGGAAATATGGGCGCCAACAAAGAAAACCTGTTCCTGGGGGAACTACCCAAGCGATTGATCCTGGCCTGTGTGGAAAATACCAGTTTCAGCGGAGCCTACCCAGAGAATCCGTTTGACTTTAAACATTTCGGCATCAATTTTGTGGCCCTGCATGTGGATGGACAACAGGTCCCAGCCACGGCCTTAACACCGAACTTTGGGCGCAGGAATTTCATTCGAGCCTATCAGAGCCTGTTTACAGCCACCGGTCAAATCAACCAATCAAATCAAATCACACCCCATTCACACAGACCCTCATGCATACCCGGATGCAGACGCAGACGTCAGCGAAATTCTGGCGGGAAAACCCCCCACAGACAGGTCGGTACATGTCCTATCATGTTCCCAGGTTACGCCCCATTCACCCAAACCGGAAATGACATCATACCCCTAATTTTACATGCACCCATCCATGACTGGATGCCCCTTCACTAATGCTTCACTTTGATACCTCACTCGACTCCATCGGACCATTCGTGGCCCACCTAGACCGCAAAAACGTCTATTTCCACACCCGTTTCCCACAATTCCCTGTCTGCGTATGCGCAGAATGTTTACAACGGCCGAGACACTACTCCAGGCGGTTGCTCCCTCACATAGGCTTCACATGGATACCGCACTCGACTCCATCGACCCAAAAGTAGCTCGCCTAGGCCCCAGAACGTCTATTTCCATACACTTTCTCTACTGCGCATGCGCAGAATGACGTCAGTTCTACGTCTCACCCAGCCCGTTGGAGACTCCCTCACGTATGCTTTACATTGATACCTCACTCGATCCAATCGGCCCACTAGTGGCCCACCTAAACCCCAACACGTCTATTTCTATACTACGGCCAGACTGCGCATGCGCAGACTATTGACAAGGAACGACACACTAGCCCAGGCGGATGCTCCCTCATGACAGCTTCAAAATAAGACCTCATACGACACCATAGGATCATTAGGGGCTCACCTAAACCCTAACACGTCTATGTCCACACCCTTTTCCCAGAATTCCCTGTCTGCGCATGCGCAGAATGTGAACAACGGCCGAGACCCTAGTCCAATCGGATGCCCCCTCACATAGGCTTCACATGGATACCTCACTCAACTCCATCGGCTCATTAGTGGCTCACCTAGATCCCAAAACGTCTATTTTCATACCCTTTGTCTATTGCGCATGCACAGAATGACGATATTCCGACCCCACATCCACCCAGTGGGATGCCCCCTCACATAGGCTTCACATGGATACCTCATACGACTCCATCGACCCACTAGTGGCTCACCTAGATCCCAAAACGTCTATTTTCATACCCTTGGTCTACCGCGCATGCGCAGAATGACCATATTTCAACCCCACACCCACCCAGTGGGATGCCCCCTCACATAGGCTTCACATTGATACTTCACCCGACTCCATCGGACCACTAGGGGCTCCCCTAGACCCCAAAACGTCTATTTCCATACCCTTGGGCTACCGCGCATGCGTAGAATGACGATATTTCAACCCCACACCCACCCCATCAGATGCCCCTTCACGAATGCTTCACATTGATACCTCATACAACCCAATAGGTACACTAGGGACCCCTCTCGCCCCTGAAGATTGCCGGAGATTGCCGGAGAATTTGATCACCCACGACATTGTGGGAAAAACCCACTGAGACTACTTTCTGTCCGCGGAGGAATACAAAGGTTACAGGTTGCCGGAACTACTTTTGACCTCCACGTGACCTTGAGCTGGTGGCGCCCCCTGGCGCCCCAGAGGTGAAAGGCGATGGGGCGTGCCCTATACCTTTAACCTGGAAAAAAGGAGACCAAGAGTTACCTCCGTGGAAAAGGGGCCTGGATTTGCTCTTACTATACTACTAACCCACCCCCATACAGCGGGTCCGCTTCATACCATCAGTCCCGGAATATCACCCAACCGTGAAGGACCAACCCGAACCCGTACAAGAAAATGAACATAATGTGAACTCGAGGTTATGGAAGGATTTGTTCAAAGAAAGTATGGACGCCGAGATGGGCGAGACGTTGAGGGCTACAGAAAACAAGTTTCAACACAAAGGATATTCGAAAAAAGAAGCAGATTGGCACCCAGACTACGACGGGCTTTACGTCAGCAGTATGTCGACCTCGTCACACATATGAAATTGTTGGATAAGGATGCGGTTCATATGGAAATCGAACAAACAGCGTCCATGTTGAAACCCTCGGGCATGAACTGGAAAGCGGCGTATGTCCGAGCAATAGCACAAAAGCAACATTTGTTCGAACGCATCATTAAACGACGTTAAAGCGTTCAGAAAGTGTGTTAAAGCCTTAAGACGAGCGTTAAGGCGTACAGATAGGGCGTTAAGGCGTAACAGTGGGCGTTGGAGGGCGTTACTGTCTATGAAAGCAAGTGTATTCCCAAAACACGCACAGTCGACGTTCAACCGTCAACATGGCTTATACTTGTTCTGAGTGTGAACGCACGTTCACCAGACATTACGATATGATGCGACACCAGAAAAATATACATGGGATTGAAGACTCCAAGAAGTCCGTTGAGGCGGATGCTGATACAGAGACTGCTGAGAGTGTATCGACTGATACCGAAACAGAGATTGCTGACAGTCTGTCTACTGATACGGAGAGCTTGACCTCAGATAGTCAGCCTACATCCCAGAAAAGTGAGGCAGAACCTACCTTTTGGGATCGTATTGTGACAGCAGCTATCAATACTCACGCTGCAGCGATCGAGGACGCGGGACAGGATAACTTACAACAGCCGTACATCCAAATGCGCCCCTGCATCAGGAAAACAGCCATGGCGATCTATGAACAGTATACCTTACTACTGCTTGAAATGAAAGGCGACCCCACGCACAGGTCCATCATGAAGACCAAGCGTCATTTGGAAGAGAATATGGGGTTACCACCCACCGAGGCCCTGGAAAATGCGATCAGAATGCGCAAACAACTGTTTCAGGACATGCTGCCCGAACACTATCCAGGCCTGCCCTACGACGATTAGAACAAACGGATGAGAGCGAACATGGCCGAAGACGGGACTTTCTTAATGACGGCTTCTGAGCAGCCGAGAATACATCTAACGGGCAAGAACGAATATGACAGATACAGCGCCAAATGGCGGTCTCTGATTGGACAAGAGTCTTCTCGAATTGTAAACATACCCAACGCGGCTCCCCCAGCGTGGGTATGATGTAACATTGGGGAGAATAAACTATATGAAAACTTGTTGTTGTTGTTCTCTCATGTGTCATCCTTGTTGTTTTTCTCTTATCTGTCTATATCATGGCCTCAAGGCGTTATGCTAGGGCGTTAAAGCGGACGTTGACGGGTGTCACTGCATTTCCAATGAATTAGTGACAATTCCAGGAAAATAAGAGCTTTTGGACTAATTCATCAGGGCTTTGAAGCGTTGAGCTTGGCGTTGGCGGGCGTTGCTACAAGATGCCATTTCACACGACGCATTCGGACCAAGGATGGTCCATTTCAACCTCAAAACACCTTCCTTCACACCCCCAAAATGCCTACTTTGGCTACTACTCCTACTGATGACGTTATCGATGACGTCACAGATGACGTGAACATACCTCAAATCGGGGTCTACACCCCGAGAGCTACAAAATAACACCACCCACGACACATTCGCACCAATAATGGTCCATCTCTACACCAAATACCTTCCTTCATTTCCCCAAAATGCCCACTTTGGCTACAAGTCGTACTGGTGGCGTCACCGATGACGTCACAGATGGAGTGGGCATCCTTCAAATCGGGGTCTACACCCCGAGAGCTACAAAATGACACCCCACACGACACATTCGGAGCAATAGTGGTCCATCTCTACACCAAATACCTTCCTTCACTTCCTCAAAATGGCCACTTTACATCCTACATCCAACTGCGCATGCGCAGATTGACGCGACTTGCAATCAAAAACACGCCATTCTGACTCTACCCCACAAAAGCTTCACTTTGACACCTCCCACAACCCATTTGGACCACTAGTGGTCCATATCGGCCCCAAAATGTCCATTTCCATACTACGGCCTGCCTGCGCATGCGCAGAATGGCGATATTCCTACCCCACACCCACCCAGTCGGATGCTCCCTCACGTGTGCTTCACATTGATACCTCACTCGACTCCATAGGACCACTAGTTACAAGCGTCTGGTCCGTCATTCTTAATTCAGCCGTCCTCCATTAGAGAACATCCGCGTCCATAATCCAAAGACCTATTCCATATTCCATATAACGGTATTACCACCAAATTCAAAAAGACAATCATAGTATACATAAACATAGGCTTGTTTCCTGCAAGAGAGAAGCGGTCAACAGTTTTCAATGATGCCGGCAAGACATCATGATGTTCCAAAAGTATCAAATCCGTATCGCTGATCAGTATTCTTAATCCATAATATTCGTTGCAAAGTCGTCATCTAAAGAATGATGTATCTCAGTCACGCTTTGATTGTGACTGTTCATATGAGTACCATGAGGACCAGTACCATAAGGACCAAGTGCATGGGTTCATACGGCCCCTAGCCCCGGGTTAAGCGGAATTAGACACAAGTTACGAAACGTAACACCATAGATCTTGCACGCTACGCTCGTGCCCACCTAAACCCCAAAACGTCTATTTGCATTCCCTTTTCCCAAAATTCCCCGTCTGCGCATGCGCAGAATGTTGAACACGAACAACACACTTGTCCAGGCGGATGCTCCTTCACGAATGCTTCGCAACGATACCTCACTCGACTCCATCGGACCACGAGTGGCCCACCTAGACCCCAAAACGTCTATTTCCATACTCTTTTCCCACAATTCCCTGTATGCGCATGCGCAGAATGTTGAACACGAACGACACACTAGTCCAGGCGTATGGTCCCTCACGACTGCTTCACATTGATACCTCACTCGACTTCATCGTACCACGAGTGGGCCACCTAGACCCCAAAACGTTATTTCCATACCCTTTTCCCACAATTCCCTGTCTGCGCATGCGCAGAATGTCGAAAACGGCCGACACACTAGTCTCGGCGGATGCCCCCTCACGTATCCTTCACAACGATACCTCACTCGACCCCATCGGCCGACTAGGGACTCACCTAGACCCCGAAACGTCTTTTTCCATACACTTTTCCCACAATCCTCTGTCTGCGCATGCGCAGAATGTTGACAACGGCCGACACACTAGTCCAAGCGGATGCCCCCTCAAATATGCTTCACATTGATACCTCATACGACTCCATCGGCTCATCAGTGGCTCACCTAGATCCCAAAACGTCTATTTCCATACACTTTGTCTACTGCGCATGCGCAGAATGACGATATTCCTACCCCACAACCACCCTGTCGGATGCCCCCTCACATATGCTTCACATTGATACCTCACTCGACCCCATCGGTGCACTAAGGACCCACCTAGATCCCAAAACGTCTATTTCCATGTCCTTTGTCTACCTCGCATGCGCAGAATGACGATATTCCAACCCCACACCCAGCTCATCGGGTGCTCCCTCACATATGCTTCACATTGATACCTCACTCGACCCAATCGGTCCACTAGGGACCCACCTAGGTCCCAAAACGTCTATTCCCATACTCTTTTTAGGTATTCCCCGTATAGATTAACATTGGAAGTCAACCCATGGGACTACTTTCTGTCCGCGGAGGCTTTCTCCCGCGACCGCATCACCACCAGACCGCATCACCGCGGAAGAATTCGAGGTCAAAGGTTGCTGGAACTATAGCGGCCTTGCGGCCCAGAGGACAAAGGCCGTAAATGGCCGCTTCCTGTACTTTAACCTGCATTTTTTGCATGCAAGAGTTACCTCCCTGGAAAAGGGAAGTCTATCCGTGTTTTCCCTACTCCTGGCGTCGTCTCTAATATATGAAAGATCAAGAAATGATCTGTAATATATGTTAGAAAAATTCCTGAAAGAAGATTATCTTCGTGGAAATTAATAAATATGTTGTCTGTCAATGTTGCTGTGTACGATTTAACTCTCGTTGGCTTTGTTATTTGTGGGAAAAAATAATGCGATTTCAGGATTTCGAGAAATTCTTTTGATGGACCATGTGCATCAGTTTTAAACAGATCGATATTAAAATCCCCCATTAGGATACATTTCTTCCGTTCGATAGCAGGTGCTCTAAGAATGGAAGACAAATGGCGGTTAAATATATTCTTACCTGGGGGTCGATAAAATATACCGAGTATGTATTTGGTGCTATTAAAATCTATTTCTAAAAAAAGTGATTCAAATTCGCCATCTTCATCAAGGAGTGACAGATCTTCGCGGACTTTACAGGAGTGAATGGTAACTTTCACATAAAGGATAAGACCACCACCTTTTCTCTTAGTCCTAGATGATGGGTATGGCTTGTAGCCAGGTATATCAAACAATGTTTTTTTAGGGTTCTGGCATTCATGTGGAGGACAGATAGTGATTCATTATTGTGGGAAGACTCCAGTTTAGGTTCTTCCAAGAAAGACGTCTAAGTAAAATAATTATTAGACTGGTGAATATCAATATTCTTCCAATGGGAGATTTCATATTCGTTGTCGTCTATTGAAGATTTGCAATATTCAATATCATTCAATTCAAGTAGGATTATAACATTTGTTGTTAATGAAATCAAAGTCTGTGTCTGTATTAATATTAAAGCCCGGTGCATTTGTCTCATGAGTATAATCTTCATTGAAAAATGGGAGAAAAGACATAAGATCTGGGAATGGAACATCCTCATCACTAGCATCAGAGTAGTTCATGGTGTTGAATGAGAATCAAAGCAGTATAACCTGGTTTCACAATACAACAATGGAAGATAATAACAATAATGGAAGATAAATATTCGTAGTTATGCTGCAGTCATCGAAGACGGCGGACAGGATAACTTACAACAGGCGTACACCCAAATGCGCCCCTGCATCAGGAAAACAGCCATGGCCATCTATAAACGGTATAGCCTGCTGCCGCTTGAAATGAAAGGCGACCCCACGCACAGGTCCATCATGACGACCAAGCGTCACTTGGAAGAGGATATGGGGTTACCACCCACCGAGGCCATGGAAAATGCGATCAGAATGCGCAAACAACTGTTTCAGGACATGCTGCCCGAACAATATCCCGAACTGCCCGACGACGATTAGAACAAACGGATGAGAGCGAACATGGCCGAAGATGGGACTTTCTTATGGACGGCTTCTGATTGGACAAGAGCAGCCGAGAATACATCTACCGGGAAAGAACGAATATGATAGAAATGGCGGCCTCTGATTGGACAAGAGTCTTCTTGAATTGTAAATATACCCAACGCGGCCCCCCAGCGTGGGTATGATGTAACATTGGGGAGAATAAACTATATGAAAACTTGCTGTCGTTGTTGTTGTTCTCTCTTCTGTCATCCTTGTTGTTGTTGTTGTTCTCTCTCCGGTCTATATCATGGCGTCAAGGCGTTATGCTAGGGTAGTAAGGGGTAACAACGGGCGTTGACGGGAGTCACTGCATTTCGATGTATTGGTGACAATTCCATGAAAATCAGAGCTTTTGGGCTAATTCACCAGGGCGTTGAAGCGTTGAGCTTGGCGTTGGCGGGCGTTGCTACAAGCTGCCACTTCACATGACGCATTCGGACCAAGGATGGTCCATTTCTACACCAAATACCTTCGTTCACCACCCCAAAATGCCCACTTTGGCTACTACTCGTACTCATGACGTCACCGATGACGTCACAGATGCAGTGGACATCCCTTAAATCGGGGTCTACACCCCGAGAGCTACAAAATGACACCCCACCCGACACATTCGGACCAAGGATGGTCCATCTCTACCCCCAATACCTTCCTTCACACCCTCAAAATGCCCACTTTACTTACTACACCCAACTGCGCATGCGCAGATTGACGCGACTTGCAATAAAAACAAGCCATTCTGACTCTACCCCACAAAAGCTTCACTTTGACACCTCCCATGGTCCTAATCCCAATCGGCGGGGTTTTTCTGGACACGCTCTCTATAAAAAAATGTGGCCACATTTCCATATAGAGAATGTGGCCACATTTCAGTAGAACCATTTTCCATGATAAATAATATAGCAATATCGTGTAAAACATAATAGAAAGAGGCCACAAATGTGGCCACATTTTACGATGTCTTTCAAAATGAGAAAAAATGCATGCATTGAAGATTTTCAGTTCACGTCTCGAAACTACGTGAATAAAATCATCAATGGTCCATGCTTGATTTCTATACGTCGCTTGATATAATCTACGGCATCTGATGGATGGAAACGATTCACGAATAAGTAAAAAACTTTATTTCACAAAGAAAAATGCATTTACCGTTCTGTTTTCTCTACGCGTTGTTGTTGACCAAGCCATAAAAAATGCCCGGATATAAACCTCTTCTCTATCAAAAAGCGCTTTGATTGGGTGAAATGATGAAAATATAGGCGTGGTTTCTAGCTTCTAGTCAATCGGAGCACAGTTGATATCTGCTGGAACTGTAAACATTGCATGCCTGCTGTGAAATGCTCGTCGTTACCGTTGCATTTTCACAACTTTTCCCCGAATTTTCATTTATTTATGATACTGTTTAATAGTAAATAGTTCCCATCCACGATTGTCAATATAACAATTGGACGAGAATGCGTCACAACCAAATAAGTGTAAAAACATCGCGAAACAGTTTTTGTGGGTATAGACCGCATGTGGACCGGAAAGAAAATTATCACCTTTCTAATATTTTCAAATGACATGTGTTTGGGATTCGTTTTGGCACACTTGTATATCACTGGATCTAATATTCTCAGTTCTTTATAATTGAAAATTGGTTCTTCAGAAATGTGGCCACATTCTCTATAGAGAAATGTGGCCACATTTGTCAAATTCGTACATTTCTCCGTGTGTTCACAAAACCCCCGCCGATTGTCTATTTCCATACCCTTTTCCCACAATTCGCTGCCTGTGCATGCGCAGAATGATGATATTCCTACCCCAACTCCACCTAGTCGGATGCTCCCTCACGTATCCTTCACAACGATACCTCACTCGACTCAATCAGACCCCCAGTGGCCCATTTTGATCCCCAAAGGATTCCTTCCAATGCCCTTTTCCCACAATTCCCTGTCTACGCATGCGCAGAATGTTGAAAACATACAACAACCTAGGCCAGATGGATGCTTCTTCACGAATGCTTCAGATAGATACCTCGTACGACTCAATCGGACCAATAGGGGCCCACCTAGACCCAAAAGCGTTCATTTCAATGCCCTTTTCCCACAATTCCAGGCTGCGCATGCGCAGAATGTTGAAAACGGACGATATACTAGTCCAGGCGGATGCTCCATCACGTATGCTTCACATTGATACCTCATACGACTCCATTGGCCCAATAGTGGCCAACCTAGACCCCAAAACGTCCATTTCAATGCCCTTTTCCCACAATTCCCTGTCTGCGCATGCGCAGAATGTTGAAAACGGACGACACACTAGTCCAGGCGGATGCTCTCTCACGTATACTTCACGATGATACCTCACTCGACTCCATCGGACCATTAGTGGTCCACCTAGACCCCAAAACGTCTATTTCCGTACACTTTTCCCACAATTCCCCGTCTGCGCATGCGCAGAATGTTGAAAACGGACGACACACTTCCCATTAGGTTCAACATTGGCCAGTGCGCTAGTATGGGCCATATAGTGATAATGGTAGACATATATATGCTATTTTCAACCTTGGTTTGCAGCCTATAACTCGTGGCCTAATGGATAACGTGTTTGCCGGTAGATAAAGCGACCCGGGTTCAATTCCCACTAGGACCCTTTACCTTCTGCCACTGTATAAGGAAACTACAGTACATGTAAGTACATCCCAGGGTCCATACATGCATTCCATGCATTTTTTCCCGTGGGACTACTTTCTGTCCGCGGAGGCAGACCGCATCACCGCCAGACCGCATCACCGCCAGACCGCATCACCGCGGAGGAATTCGAGGTCAAAGGTTGCCGGAACTACTTTTGACCTCCACGTAACCGCCCCGTGACCTCCACGAAATGCGCATTGCGCAAAAGGTCAAAACTCCATCAAATGCGCTTTTCTACTACGAAATGGGCGGTTAAATGCTTGCTCCCTACTACTAACGAACCATACTTTATGTGATGTCACGAAAGGATCCATGAAATCGCCAAGTCTGAATACAATAATGGATCTAGACCCAGGTTTTTCAGCTAT
The DNA here is from genome assembly GCA_036873755.1 of Hanleya hanleyi. Classification (NCBI taxonomy): domain Eukaryota; kingdom Metazoa; phylum Mollusca; class Polyplacophora; order Lepidopleurida; family Hanleyidae; genus Hanleya; species Hanleya hanleyi. Next base: position 11,714 of record JAVTVY010040727.1, on the reverse strand, counting down.
ACAGATGACTCCGTATCTCTGTGATAATTCGCACATGAACATATTTTATTATATTATAATATTAGAAGTATTAGGATTCCTATAATGCCGTACACTGACATATCCATAAACTACAATTGACAATTTCCTGCGTGAAGATTTCAGATATGCTCATAATATATTACGGGCGACAGATATTTCATTATTCTCATCTCTCCTCAGAAATTGATATATTGAATATATATTCCACACGTCCTCATCATTTGACCAAGTTAACCGTTAGTACGTAAGAGAGACTTATTCCCGATTGAGGAAACTATGTTATAGGGTTAACCCACTTCCGTTAACTAGCTCTACATTAAATTGTTGTCCAATACGGGGACAGTGATCTCCGCTAGTCAAAGCAACGATAGCTCCAAAATCTGCGTATGTGCTTTGTTAAGAATAACTTACATTGGAGACTCCCTCCAAGGCTCAATCTTCTACGAGATGTTCTACGAGGTCCCATAACAAGCCAATCACGACAGTAGTATAGTAAGTGGATTTAAAGTCAACTTTTGCCGGGGGAGATAACTCTTGGAGAGATGACGGGGAGTTTCGCCAGGGGGCGCCACCAGCTCAAGAGACCAAAAACTACCTCCAGCACAGAAGAGTTCCAATCTAGGGGGGAGGTAACTCTGGGTGACTATAGTTCCGGCAAAGGGCCCCTGGGCATGTATTCTTCCGCGGTGATGCGGTCTGGCGGTGATGCGATCTGCCTCCGCGGAGAAAAAGTAGTCCCCAGACTTCAAATACGCTGCATGGTCCGATTGGGTCGAGTGAGGTATCAAAGTGAAGCATTCGTGAAGGGGCATCCAGTCATGGGTGGGTGTATGTAAAATTAGGATTTTTTCCCGAAACTATAAAATGCGGAACACGGACTTTACCCCTAAAATAGGAAAAAACACCTATCAACCCTAGCCAAAAGGGCTAATATCGGTCCGCGGGCTTATTGGAACCTGCCTATCAAGTCAATGGGGTGGGTGCATGTAAAATTAGGATATTTCCCCGAAACTATAAAAAGCGGAATACGGACTTTACCCCTAAAATAGGGGAAAACACCTATCAACTCTAGCCAAAAGGGCTAATATCGGTCCCGGGCTTATCGGGGCCTGCCTATCAAGTCAATGGGGTGGGTGCATGTAAAATTAGGATTGTTTTCCGAAAATATAAAAAGCGGAACTCGGACTTTACCCCTACAATAGGGGTCTGTATTATACAATATAAGGGAAAATGCCTGTATGGGGTATGGGGATGGTCAATTTTTTTTCGTGGGCTTTTCTGTGGGTTGTGGGGTCTCGTTTTTCTCGTTTCGCCGAGAATAACACAATGGGAGGGGTCCCGGAGCGAATCGGTGAAATTTTTGGGAAAAGTCACCGAGGTCTGTATACAGGCTCATACTGGCTATATGGGGGGAGGGGTGGTCAATTTTTTTGTTGGCGTTACTATGGGTTGTGGGGTCTCGTTTTTCTCGTCTCGCCGAGAAAAACACAATGGGAGGGGTCCCGGAGCGAATCGGTGAAATTTTTGGGAAAAGTCACCGAGGGCTGTATATAGGCCTATAGGTTAGCTATATGGGGATATAGGTCCAATCTGGGAAATTCACACACGTTCATTGTGATATGGGTTGTTTGGATTTGTTTTTCACGTCTCGTCATTTAGAACACGATGGGAGGGGTCCCGGAACGAAACGGTGAAATTTTTGGAAAAGTACCATATAGCCCATATAGTCTCATACTGGTTATATGGGGGAATAGGTCCAACCTGGGAAATTCACACACGTTCATTGTGATATGGGTTGTTTGGATTTGTTTTTCTCGTCTCGTCATTTAGAACATGATGGGAGGGGTCCCGGAGCGAAACGGTCAAATTTTTGGAAAAGTACCGGGTAGGTCTGTATATAGGCTCATATAGCTCCGTACTATATATATGGGGGTATAGGTTCAACCTGGGAAATTCACACACGTTCATTGTGATATGAGTTGTTTGGATTTGTTTTTCACGTCTCGTCATTTAGAACACGATGGGAAGGGTTTCGAAACGAAACGGTGAAATTTTTGGAAAAAGTTCACCGAGGCCTGGGTAAGCCCATAGGTCTATACTGCATGGCTATGGGAGTATAGGCCCATACCGGGTGGACGTTTTGGGGTCTAGGTGAGCCCCTAATGATCCTATGGTGTCTTATTTTGAAGCTCTCGTGGAGGAGCATCCGACTAGACTAATGGTTCGTCCGTGTTCAATAATCTGCGCATGCGCAGTTTGGCCGTAATATAGAAAGCAGACATTTTGAGGGTACGTGGGGGTGTGTTTGGGGTAGAGATGGACCACTATGGCTCCAAATGGGTCGTGGGAGGTGTCAAAGTGAAGCTTGTGTGGGGTAGAGTCAGAATGGCGTATTTTTTAGTGCAAGTCGTGTCAATCTGCGCATGCGCAGTTGGGTGTAGTAAGTAAAGTTGCCATTTTGGGGCAGTACAAGAAGGTATTTGGGGTAGAGATGGACCATCTTTGATCCGAATGCGTCCTGGGAGGTGTTATTTTGTAGCTCTCGAGGGTGTAGACCCCGATTTGGGGGCTGCCCACGTCACCGGTGACGTCATCAGTACGAGTAGTAGCGAAAGTGGGCATTTTGGGGCAGTAAAGGATGGTATTTGGTGTAGAGATGGACCATCCTTGGTCCGAATGCGTCGTGGGAGGTGTCATGTTGTAGCGCTCGGGGTGTACATCTCGATTTGAGGGATGTTCGCAGCATCTGTGACGTCATTGGTGACGTCATCAGTACGAGTTGTAGCGAAAGCGGGTATTTTGGGGCAGTGAAGGAAGGTATTTGAGATGGACCATCCTTGGTCCGAATGTGTCGTGGGACGTGTCATTTTGTAGTTCTCGGAGTGCAGACCCCTATTTGAGGCATGCCCACGTCATCCGTGACGTCATTGGTGACGTCATCAGTAGGAGTAGTAGCGAAAGCGGGCATTTTGGGAAGTGAAGGGAGGTATTTGGTGTAGACATGGACCATCCTTGGTCCGAATGCAGCGTGTGGGGTGTCATCTTGTAGTTCTCTGCATGTAGAAGCAACTACACACTTGGTGGTCGCATCGTGCATAAATACTACATATGACTTGATACTGTGAACTATAACTGTTAAGTCAGGATGGCCGAGTAGTCTAAGGCGCCAGTCCTAAGTGCTGGTCTGCGCAACGCAGGGCGTGGGTTCGAATCCTACTCCTGACACATGAGTTTTTTGTATATACACCTTTTGTATTATACCATATCTGTCCTGTATTGTACCATATTTGTCCTGTGTTATATCATCTCTCCTGAATGTGCTGTATTATCCCATATCTCTCCTGTATTATACCAAATCTGTGCTGTATTATACGATATCTCTCCTGTATTGTACCATATATGTCCTGTATTATGCAATATATGTTCTGTATTATACAATATTTGCCCTCTATTATACCATATCTGTCCTGTATTATACCAAATCTGTGCTGTATTACACCATATCTGTGCTGTATTATACCATATCTGTGCAGTATTATACCATATCTGTCCAGTATTATACCGAATCTGTGCTGTATTATACCATATCTGTCCTGTATTATACCATATCTGTCCTGTATTATACCACATCTGTCCTGTATTAGACAATATCTTCGCTGTATTTAATGTACATGTACTCTGCGCATGTCCATGTATTCTGTACATATCCATGCACATGTTCTATGTGCCTGTACATGTACTATGTGCCTGTATATGTAATCTGTTCATGTACATGTACTCTGTCAATATACATGTTCCTTGTCCATGTAAATGTACTCTGTGCATGTCATTCTACATGTACTCTGTTCACGTTCTTGTATACATACTCTGTTTAAATCAATGTACATACTCTTTGTCCCATCGCTATATAGCTGAAATATTGCGGAATGCGACGTTAAACCTTAATTCTCTCGCCTTAATTCTCTCTCTCTCTCTCTCTCTCTCTCTCTCTCTCTCTCTCGCTCTCAATGAACATGTACTCTGTACAATGTCGCATGATGTAGACCGGTGAGAGAACAACAACAACAAGAATGACAGGTCAATCATTTTATTATCCCCTCCAGTACATCATACCCAAGCTGGGGGAGCCGCGTTGGGTATGTTTACAATACCAATAGGTTCTTGTCCAATCAGAGGCCGCCATTTGGTGCTGCATCTGTCATATTCGTTCTTGTCCGTTAAATGTATTCTCGGCTACTCTTGTCCAATCAGAAGTCGCCATTTCAGAAAGTTCCATCTTCGGCCATGTTCGCTCTGAACCGTTTGTTCTAATCGTCATCGGGCAGGCCAGGATACCGTTGAGGAAACATATCCTCAGATAGTTGTTTGCGCATTCTGAGTATCTATCAGTGCATGGGTGAATACTTTCATCCGATGGGGGTGGTGGGTCAGTTTAACCACGAAGAACGTAACATTGGTGGCCCTCTCCATTATCCACTTGGTGTTGGGACGCTGTTCATAGGCCCATTCCAAGGGATCCACAGTGTCCAGTTGGGCCAGCATCGTCTCTAGCGGCGCCCGATTGGTGATTGTGAAAGGATGGTCGTACACTGGGTTGATGGCACTGGAATAGAAATAGCGCAATTCACCCGTCATCTTATGGCATAAGATGTACCCAAATGCTACATTTAATGTGAAGGACGTAGGTTGGTCATTGAAGATGGCTTCCACGTAGCTGCGTAGACGGGCGAGGCCAGTCAGTCGGAAATTGTACAAGTCCAATATAGGGCGATGACGGTGGAAACAGTGTCGGATCATGGACCAATGGCGTCGATACATCTCACTCACTGGATGATCTTCGGGTAAGAGATCGCTGGGAACATCCACCGCATCTTCCGGAAAATGTTCGTTGTTGTCAGTCGTATGACTGGGAACAGTAATGCTAGGGACCGGCTGGATATCTAGGCTCTTCTGAACTGTGGGTATAGGCGGGCTCTCCGTGATCGCATCACCAGTGGCATTCTCCTCCCCGGGTTCATCTTCAGTGGGTCTGTCCCTCCTGGGTGCCTCTTTAGTGGAAAGTTGTCCCTCATGCCGTGGTGACGGACCATGAATCAAACGCTCATGCCGTCTTAACTGACTGGGTAGTTTGAAGAGTTGACCACATTCTTCGCATGGACGCTTCGGTGGCCCATGAATTGAACGTTCATGGCGCTGTAAATGATCTGGGCGCTAAAACGACAGGGTACATATCATACAGCTATACCGGGCGGTTCCATCGTGCTTGGTAGCCTCATGGCGGCGCAAGTCGTGCCGGCGAGTGAATGATTTCGAGCACGTAGTACAAGTGAACATCTTGGTGGTTGACAGAGTGTCTGATGAAACGGCCAGGCCGTTTCCTTTATATAGCAAGCTAGCTGTTGATCTATTTTTAGCACACTCAGTTCAACTACCCACCGGATGTAGGCGCGGACGTCAGCGACAAGATCCCGCATGTACAAGAACCCGGATGTACCCGGATGTAAAAGTCACCGGATGTAAAAGTGCCCGGATGTTCAATTCAATTCGCCCACTGGAAAATTTCCTCTCTCCTCATGCAAAGATCACATCCGGCCAAGGATACACCTTCAAGACAGGTCAGGCATCGCTGGCGATGGTAGCGGAGATCTCCGGGCTCTCCCCTGGTTGAGCTATAAACCACACTGAAGAAATGATCTATCATTTCCATAGTTATGGGCGGGTATCTTTTGGTAACTCGTTTGGGGAGTCGAGCGAGAACCGGCACCTTTTCGTCAATCTTCAACGATTGCTCGTCTGCCTTGGAATTGGCTGGCTTTTCCATTTGATTGGGTCTGGTTGTGAGAAATGTACATCTAACATGCGTGTTTCCGTATTTATAGTTAGAGGGGAGGTGACCGTCCTATCGACCAATCAGAAGCCATCATTTCATAAAGTTCAATCTTCGTTCAGTGTAACCTAAACGTCTTCGGGCAATCCATGACACTGAAGCTCGAAGCTCTTACTTCTCTCATTCAACACTGGGAACAATCTCCATCGGCTCTTCAATACGCGGCGACGAATCGACCTCCATGGGTTCTTCTATTCTCAGATGCATTCCCATAGAAACTGAAATATCCGGTCTCGAGAGTGGCGAGCGTGATCCGTGTATGACATTTCGGTGACGTGTCAATTGACTGGGATGCTTAAAGACTGTATCACAATCCGCACATGTATGCATGGGTACTTCGTGCCGTGCACGTGTGTGACAACGCAAACTGTCCAGGCGATGAAAGCGCTTCGAGCAAGTTGTCCAAGAGAACATATCGGCTGTGGATCTGGAAATCATGAATGCCGTAAAAAATCTGGCTCTTATAGGCCAACATAGGAGTACCCGGATGTAGACACGGACGTCAGCGACAATCCCCGGATGTACAAGAACCCGGATGTACGCCCAATACATAAGGACTGATGAGGGACACATGTTCATTCTTATATGTACAGACACCACCACCAACGCCAACACCACCACCACACACTACCACCACACACACACACCACCACCACCACCACCACCACCACCGGTATTGTTAGCGCGCGCAGGAGTCAAAGGTCAGTTCCGACACTGTTTCCACCGTCATCGCCCTATATTGGACTTGTACAATTTCCGACTGACCGACCTCGCCCATCTACGCAGCTACGTGGAAGCCATCTTCAATGACCAACCTACGTCCTTCACATTAAATGTAGCATATGGGTACATCTTATGCCATAAGATGACGGGTGAATTGCGCTATTTCTATTCCAGTGCCATCAACCCAGTGTACGACCATCCTTTCACAATCATCAATCGGGCGTCGCTAGAGACGATGCTGGCCCAACTGGACACTGTGGATCCCTTGGAATGGGCCTATGAACAGCGTCCCAACACCAAGTGGATAATGGAGAGGGTCACCAATGTTACGTTCTTCGTGGTTAAACTGACCCACCACCCCCATCGGATGAAAGTATTCACCCATGCACTGATAGATACTCAGAATGCGCAAAGAACTATCTGAGGATATGTTTCCTCAACGGTATCCTGGCCTGCCCGATGACGATTAGAACAAACGGTTCAGAGCGAACATGGCCGAAGATGGAACTTCTGAAATGGCGACTTCTGATTGGACAAGAGTAACCGAGAATACATCTAACGGACAAGAACGAATATGACAGATGCAGCACCAAATGGCGGCCTCTGATTGGACAAGAAGCTATTGGTATTGTAAACATACCCAACGCGGCTCCCCCAGCTTGGGTATGATGTACTGGAGGGGATAATAAAATGATTGACCTGTCATTCTTGTTGTTGTTGTTCTCTCACCGGTCTACATCATGCGACATTGTACAGAGTACATGTTCATTGAGAGCGAGAGAGAGAGAGAGAGAGAGAGAGAGAGAGAATTAAGGAGAGAGAATTAAGGTTTAACGTCGCATTCCGCAATATTTCAGCTATATAGCGATGGGACAAAGAGTATGTACATTGATTTAAACAGAGTATGTATACAAGAACGTGAACAGAGTACATGTAGAATGACATGCACAGAGTACATTTACATGGACAAGGAACATGTATATTGACAGAGTACATGCACATGAACAGATTACATATACAGGCACATAGTACATGTACAGGCACATAGAACATGTGCATGGATATGTACAGAATACATGGACATGCGCAGAGTACATGTACATTAAATACAGCGAAGATATTGTCTAATACAGGACAGATGTGGTATAATACAGGACAGATATGGTATAATACAGGACAGATATGGTATAATACAGCACAGATTCGGTATAATACTGGACAGATATGGTATAATACTGCACAGATATGGTATAATACAGCACAGATATGGTGTAATACAGCACAGATTTGGTATAATACAGGACAGATATGGTATAATAGAGGGCAAATATTGTATAATACAGAACATATATTGTATAATACAGGACATATATGGTACAATACAGGAGAGATATGGTATAATACAGCACAGATTATGGTATAATACAGCACATTCAGGAGAGATATGATATAACACAGGACAAATATGGTACAATACAGGACAGATATGGTATAATACAAAAGGTGTATATACAAAAAACTCATGTGTCAGGAGTAGGATTCGAACCCACGCCCTGCGTTGCGCAGACCAGCACTTAGGACTGGCGCCTTAGACCACTCGGCCATCCTGACTTTACAGTTATAGTTCACATTATCAAGTCATATGTAGTATTTATGCACAATGCGACCACCAAGTGTGTAGTTGCTTCTACATGCAGAGAACTACAAGATGACACCCCACACGCTGCATTCGGACCAAGGATGGTCCATGTCTACACCAAATACCTCCCTTCACTTCCCAAAATGCCCGCTTTCTCTACTACTCCTACTGATGACGTCACCAATGACGTCACGGTTGACGTGAACATGCCTCAAATAGGGGTCTGCACCCCGAGAACTACAAAATGACACCTCCCACGACACATTCGGACCAAGGATGGTCCATCTCTACCCCAAATACCTTCCTTCACTGCCCCAAAATACCCACTTTCGCTACTACTCGTACTGATGACGTCACCAATGACGTCACAGATGCTGCGAACATCCCTCAAATCGAAATGTACACCCCGAGCGCTACAACATGGCACCTCCCACGACGCATTCGGACCAAGGATGGTCCATCTCTACACCAAATACCATCCTTCACTGCCCCAAAATGCCCACTTTCGCTACTACTCGTACTGATGACGTCACAGATGACGTGAACATCCCTCAAATCGGGATGTGCCCCCGAGAGCTACAAGATGACACCTCCCACGACGCATTCGGACCAAGGATGGTCCCTCTCTACCCCAAATATCATCCTTCAGTGCCCTAAAATGCCCACTTTCGAGCGAGAACCGGCACCTTTTCGTCAATCTTCAACGATTGCTCGTCTGCCTTGGAATTGGCTGGCTTTTCCATTTGATTGGGTCTGGTTGTGAGAAATGTACATCTAACATGCGTGTTTCCGTATTTATAGTTAGAGGGGAGGTGACCGTCCTATCGACCAATCAGAAGCCATCATTTCATAAAGTTCAATCTTCGTTCAGTGTAACCTAAACGTCTTCGGGCAATCCATGACACTGAAGCTCGAAGCTCTTACTTCTCTCATTCAACACTGGGAACAATCTCCATCGGCTCTTCAATACGCGGCGACGAATCGACCTCCATGGGTTCTTCTATTCTCAGATGCATTCCCATAGAAACTGAAATATCCGGTCTCGAGAGTGGCGAGCGTGATCCGTGTATGACATTTCGGTGACGTGTCAATTGACTGGGATGCTTAAAGACTGTATCACAATCCGCACATGTATGCATGGGTACTTCGTGCCGTGCACGTGTGTGACAACGCAAACTGTCCAGGCGATGAAAGCGCTTCGAGCAAATTGTCCAAGAGAACATATCGGCTGTGGATCTGGAAATCATGAATGCCGTAAAAAATCTGGCTCTTATAGGCCAACATAGGAGTACCCGGATGTAGACACGGACGTCAGCGACAATCCCCGGATGTACAAGAACCCGGATGTACGCCCAATACATAAGGACTGATGAGGGACACATGTTCATTCTTATATGTACAGACACCACCACCAACGCCAACACCACCACCACACACTACCACCACACACACACACACCACCACCACCACCACCACCACCACCACCGGTATTGTTAGCGCGCGCAGTATAATACAGGACAGATATGGTATAATAGAGGGCAAATATTGTATAATACAGAACATATATTGTATAATACAGGACATATATGGTACAATACAGGAAAGATATGGTATAATACAGCACAGATTTGGTATAATACAGGAGAGATGATATAACACAGGACAAATATGGTACAATACAGGACAGATATGGTATAATACAAAAGGTGTATATACAAAAAACTCATGTGGCAGGAGTAGGATTCGAACCCACGCCCTGCGTTGCGCAGACCAGCACTTAGGACTGGCGCCTTAGACCACTCGGCCATCCTGACTTTACAGTTATAGTTCACATTATCAAGTCATATGTAGTATTTATGCACAATGCGACCACCAAGTGTGTAGTTGCTTCTACATGCAGAGAACTACAAGATGACACCCCACACGCTGCATTCGGACCAAGGATGGTCCATGTCTACACCAAATACCTCCCTTCACTTCCCAAAATGCCCGCTTTCTCTACTACTCCTACTGATGACGTCACCAATGACGTCACGGATGACGTGAACATGCCTCAAATAGGGGTCTGCACCCCGAGAACTACAAAATGACACCTCCCACGACACATTCGGACCAAGGATGGTCCATCTCTACCCCAAATACCTTCCTTCACTGCCCCAAAATACCCACTTTCGCTACTACTCGTACTGATGACGTCACCAATGACGTCACAGATGCTGCGAACATCCCTCAAATCGAGATGTACACCCCGAGCGCTACAACATGACACCTCCCACGACGCATTCGGACCAAGGATGGTCCATCTCTACACCAAATACCATCCTTCACTGCCCCAAAATGCCCACTTTCGCTACTACTCGTACTGATGACGTCACAGATGACGTGAACATCCCTCAAATCGGGATGTGCCCCCGAGAGCTACAAGATGACACCTCCCACGACGCATTTGGACCAAGGATGGTCACTCTCTACCCCAAATATCATCGTTCAATGCCCTAAAATGCCCACTTTCGCTACTACTCGTACTGATGACGTCACCGATGACGTCACAGGTGACGTGGGCAGCCCCCAAATCGGGGTCTACACCCCGAGAGCTACAAAATAACACCTCCCAGGACGCATTCGGATCAAGGATGGTCCATCTCTACCGCAAATACCTTCTTGTACTGCCCCAAAATGGCAACTTTACTTATAACACCCAAGTGCGCATGCGCAGATTGACACGACTTGCACTAAAAAACACGCCATTCTGACTCTACCCCACACAAGCTTCACTTTGACACCTCCCACGACCCATTTGGAGCCATAGTGGTCCATCTCTACCCCAAACACACCCCCACGTACCCTCAAAATGTCTGCTTTCTATATTACGGCCAAACTGCGCATGCGCAGATTATTGACCACGGACAAACCATTAGTCTAGTCGGATGCTCCTCCACGAGAGCTTCAAAATAAGACCTCATACGACACCATAGGATCATTAGGGGCTCACCTAGACCCCAAAACGTCCACCCGGTATGGGCCTATACTCCCATAGCCATGCAGTATAGGCCTATGGGCTTACCCAGGCCTCGGTGAACTTTTTCCAAAAATTTCACCGTTTCGTTTCGAAACCCTTCCCATCGTGTTCTAAATGACGAGACGTGAAAAACAAATCCAAACAACTCATATCACAATGAACGTGTGTGAATTTCCCAGGTTGAACCTATACCCCCATATATATAGTATGGAGCTATATGAGCCTATATACAGACCTACCCGGTACTTTTCCAAAAATTTGACCGTTTCGCTCCGGGACCCCTCCCATCATGTTCTAAATGACGAGACGAGAAAAACAAATCCAAACAACCCATATCACAATGAACGTGTGTGAATTTCCCAGGTTGGACCTATCCCCCCATATAACCAGTATGAGACTATATGGGCTATATGTGAAAAACAAAT
>JAVTVY010040726.1:0-18224 GCA_036873755.1 Hanleya hanleyi | reverse complement strand
AAGCTAAATTTTTTACCGTTAACAGAGAAGACTGTGATCGAATATACAGCCTGGCAACATTCCTTTTGTACAGATTTATATTATACACTCTGAAATCTCTCATAAATATCGCCAGAAAAAAATATTTATGAAATAATTATTCTCTAAAGAGACATTTTAAGTTTGCTTTATTTTAATTGAAACATTATGTAAATAATTATGATGGACAGTAAAACTCAAATGCACACACATTGTGTAAACAGAAATCAAGGGAAAAAACTCTTACTTGTGATCAATATTAAAGATAACTGCAGAATTTATTACCCGAATTTTCAACATCAGGAGTCCCCTCTTATTGAAATCTTCTTTTATTTCTTTTACACTGATTGAAGATATGGATTTTCTGTCCACGGCGATGAATTTTGTATGTCCGTCGTCCTCAAGCTACGAGTATTGGTCGACAGTCTGTGTTGTTGTTGTTGTTGTTGTCGGGAGTGAAGACGTGAAGCGCTCGACCACTTCGCTCAAAAGCGTTTCATCAGATAAATGGATGGTTAAATGAATTGGTTGATGAGTAAACAACTGATCCATAAACTAAAACCACGATGGCTTTGGTACGCGACCGTCAAAAGTGCCGGAGTTAAAACTTTACTGCCACGTGCTTGACACAAGGGAATCCTCGCTAGAAAAGGACTGTGCCTCGTTTTGAAATACGGCTTCCCCAAGAATGTGAACCAAGATGGCGGCTCTTCAGTCGCCTTCGCACTGACTCGCGCTGTAAGGTTCATTCGTTTTACTTAGATTTGCGTACTTATTTCTTTTACGAACAATAACTGCTGATAATTAAAATACATGCGGCATTATTTGTTTCCAAAATATTGATGCGGGCGGGTCATGCGAAACAACCTATCAACTGACAACTGGTATGTTGTGGGAAAACTCAAAAAAAATTTCGTGCGCTTCGCGCACAAACAGCAAAAATCGCAAAACTCAATTTTTTTTAACAAAACTCAATTTGAAATTTTTCTGCAAAACTCCATATATATTGTTTTTCATCGTGGTAACCACGATGAAAAAACGGCTAGAAAAACCCCTGGACTAACTCATTCTCATAATTAGAAAGCGTGTTTGGGCAGTAATTTAGTATTAAATAATACCAGTATAAGTGTAATTCATTGTAGAAAACAATGGGATATTTCACTTTGCCTGTATTCATTTACATTTTCATGAAATATGTGTGTTGAGTTACAGTTTGGAATTTTCGCCATTTAAGATTACCCCTCAAGACCCTCTGCATTATCTTTTTATAGTAAGTTTCTAAAATCCAGTGGTGGTCAAATCATTTATGTAATAATTTCCCTGTATTCAGAAATGTTTTCTTTGCATTCTGCTTCTGAAATATTCATGGAATGTTGCAAGCGATTTCCCCCTGATCTACAGAAAGAGCTCTGCATATCACAGACATGCTGTAAGGTGACAGGGGAGATAACCAAATAGAACTGTAATATAGCAGGAGTGTACTGACAGGAGGAGGTACATGAAACAATATGATGCCGTGAGAGGATGCATCCCAGCATAGCTCCAGTCCATCTAACCATGAGGATTTTACATTGTATCTCAATACTCATTTTTACCCCTCAGCCGATTTTGGCCATGGGGTATTGTCGTCTTGTAAGTCTGTCTGTTTGTACATCTGTACGTGAGCGAGATAGACGGAAAACGGTTCCACTGAAGAATTCCAAATTTGGTATGCTTATTTACCTAGTCAAGGACCAGAAGCCTATTGAATTGAGACCTGATTGGGTAGAAACCTTGGCGGCCATCTTTAATTTTATGGAAAATGGATAATGATCCATATCTCGGAAATCATTCAACTGTTCAATACGAAAGTTGGTATACATCATCGATACATCAAGCAACTTTCAATGAATTACCAAACCGGCTTTTCTGATTAGCTGGAAATCCTGGAGGCCATCTTTAATTTATGCAAAATCGATAATGATACATATCTCTGTTACCATTCAATTGTTTTATATGAAAGTTGGTATACATTATCAATGCATACAGATACTTTAATTCGGGACCTGATTGACTGTTAACCTTGGCAGCCATCTTTAATTTATGCAAAAACTTTAATGATATATATCTCTGATATCATTGAAGTGTTCTATACAAAACTTGGTATACAGCATCGATGTATCAAGAGACTTGCACTGAATAACCACATCAGTTCCTCTGAGTGGGGAGAAGGATGGGCGGCCATCTTTAATTTATGCAAAATCATTAATGATCTCATTCTCCGATACCATTCAAGTGCTCGATGTAAAATTTGGTATACATCATCGATGCATCAAAATGACCGTTCTGGTTTCTCTGATTGGGCGGAAACCTTGGTGGCCATCTTTAATTTATGCAAAATCTTTAATGATGTATATCTCCGATACTATTTCAGTGTTCTATACGAAACTTGGTATACAGCATCAATGTATCAAGTGACTTTCAATTAATAACCACATCAGTTCCTCTGAGTGTCAGGGAAGGATGAGCGGCCATCTATAATTTATGCGAAATCATTAATGATCTCTGATACCATTTAAATGCTCGATGTAAAATTTGGTATACATCATTGATATTACTTATGTAATGAATACCAGTTTCTCTGATTGGACGGAAACCTTGGGGGTCATTCCTAATTGCAAATTTTTTGATAATCTGTATATTTGTGACTTGACTGCTTGGTGTTCCTGACATCTTGATTCAAATTGAGTACATTATGAATGTACCCAGAGCCCAGAGGTTTTCAGATGCGCAGCTTTGTATTATTATTTACTGCTGAAGGATATGCTTTCGATTATCTGGCAAAAGTGAAATTTTTTACAAATATTGGTAACATGCAGTGAAGACATTATTTTATCATTTCATCAGGTTGGTTTCATAATAAATGTCTGTCCCAGCAGGTTTATAAAAAATATATATATGTGTACAATTACACTAATGCACTAGAGATCCTTGTTGAGAGGAATGTGTGAGACTACAAGTATGGCTCTTCGCCATGAGATGGAACATCAAAGAGTTAGTGGAATTATTCCAACAGCCTATTTTACATTTGAATAGCCCCGTTTCAGTGCCTAATGCTCTAGTTTTAATATTTGGAATCTATGTTATATTGTCTTTTATCTTTGTAGATTATTAGAAGATGGTGGGGCTGAGATCGTCAACCTTCGAATGACTGGGGATTCTGCAAAGAAACTGGCCAAGACGTTGACCCACGTGTTTGTAAGTCATGAGAACTCTGCAACCCTGGCCTATCTTGTGAGACAGGAGTTCCACTGCTGCAAACCAAACTACATTGGAGATTATCTCATTAAGGTCAGTTCATATTAGATACTGTTCATACAACAAGACCAACGATTGAAATACTTGCAGTAGAGATTTTATACTTTCATAAGAAATCCACAAAAATCAATGAATTGGTCCAAATATGTTGAACATGTCTGACAATTTTGAAGAGCAGAAATAAAGAAAGATGTATGCTTGAGAGCCTCATGAATTAGATAGCTGTACTCTGGGTTAACCAAAACAGGGCAGTGCTGGCCATTGGTCACCTGGAAGATATGGTCATGCCAGCAACAGAGCTAGGAGAGTATTTTTGGGGGCAATCTACTGCGGGTTTTTTGGGGGGGGAGGGAGAGCTTTTATTTTCATTGTAACAGAAGGCCTAAATGGGGATTTATAGGGGTTGAATTCATTTGTGACTACGTTGTATGCACTAGGCAGTGGTCGAAATTTGTTTTTGGCAAGGGTGAGAAAAAGTCTGGATAGAGGCAATAAATTTGAAATTCGCCAACAGTGCTGCCCAGTGGTCATCTGGAAGATAGGATCATGATAAGATAGGATCATGCCAGCTGCAAATCCAAATTCATGAACAAAATTGTTTCTACTTTGTATCATATGTTTAATCACCAACATTAGTCAATGCTTTCAAAAAGCATTGTTAGTTACCACATGTGTCAGGTCACCAACATGACAACTTTGTTAGATAAAGTGACATTTGGCAGTTAAAAAGGTGTGTATTGTTTGTGGGAAATGTTGTCTGTGGGGAACCACTATTTGTGGGCTATGTATGATATTCTTTTGAAGTTTTCGAACGAAGATCCATGAAGATGCTACAAAACATCACCACAGTGAAGGGGAAAAAACACAACAAATTCTCAGCATTTTATCAAATAAAATGAATATTGGACCAGTTTCTAATAAAATTTTGTCCATCAGTTCAAGAATCCTAGATCTATATGTTGACATGCAGGATTTTATGTTTGCAGGGTGGTTTGCCGGACACTGAGAAGAGGGTGTTTACAGGTAAAGCAGCCAACCAAGGGAATCTCGCTGCTGCCTCCACGACTGTACCCAAAACTAGTCAAATACAGACGCCCTCAGTCGGTAGATCCAGCCTTAGTAGTAGCGTTATAAAAGGCAAGAAATCAAATTTGATTCCCAACCAGGCCTCGATTGAGAATTACTGTTTCGTCAGGCAGTCGTCAGTCGGTTCGAGTCGTGTCTCCGAGAACAGTACGCCATCAACACAGAGATTAGTCGCGGGTCCGAGTTCATCCAGTCAGAGTAGTAATTCAAATGAGAGAAGCTGTAACAACATAAGTCAGACAGATATATTCAAGTCTAGCTCAAATTTGAATCACTCCCTGACTTCATGGAGTGAGAGTACTGGTGATTCGCTGACTGCTGGATCAAACCAGACCAGTGTTTCTTCTGGCTTGTCTAGTCGATTGCGTCCTGTTGTACCGAGCAGCAGTTCGCAAGATGGCAGCGATAGCACACCTAGTCACAGTTATAGTCATGGGGCACCTTTCTCATCATCGAATAGGTCGAGAGATCCTTTTCAGTTGGAGACGCCCCTTTCTAGTTCACAGAAAACTGATATAGGGAAGCAGATGTTGATCAGATGTAAAGTTCCGTTGAGTCGTGAGTCGTCCAGCATTTCTGCTTCTGATGGCTCCACGGACAGTCTGAATGTACGTCGTTCAAGGAGGATTACCCCTAGTTCCGGTAGAAGTATCACACCTAATTCTGGTACAGGTCCCGATAGCAGTTCAGCTGAGATGACCACAGGATCTCTGATGTCCGGAGACAATAGCTCTTTGTCAGATTCACGATCGTTGTCCAGCAAGAGGTCTTGTGGGACCATGGGGTCCAGCTCTGCTTCTAGCTCTAGTGCCCAAAGATACATTCGTGTGAGACTGGTAGCCAAGTCTTCGAAAATTGTTGATTTAGGTCCACGTTCCAACCAGAATTCACCTAGTGAATTGTCAACATGCAGTACTGAAGGTTCAACACAGATGGACATAACATCATTAAGCAGTGGAAATGGCAAAAGTACGAGCAGTGATTCTGACTTGATTTCTCCTTTGAGTTGTTCCTCCTCCAAGGAAACATTGTCAAGTGATTCGAGAAATGGACAATTGTGCACCCCTACTAGTGATGACAGCGCAAGGGCATCTTGCCTCTTAGCAGCTTCAAGTGTTTACAAGAGCTCAACATTATGTGATGGAGCCAGTGAAAAGATAGTTGATTCCAATCTCACCGTGCAGAGTTTGATGAACAATAGGGTTGCGTCTCGTGTTATGACGACCCGCAGCTCAAGCAGGAGTAGGTCGGGCTCCCGGGACTCTTCATTTAGTGACAGTCTTAGTATTGGAGGTAGCAGCAAAGGGTCAGAATTTGATGTAAAACAAGGCAGATCTTGCACCCGTTTGTCCAGACAGAGTATGCATGCCTTGACCGTTCCGTTATGTAAACTGACCACTCGTAGTCTGAGCAGGAGCAGGTCAGTCTCCAGAGAGTCCACTTGCAGGGACAGTCTCAATGCAGGAATTGATGGTAAAGGGGTGGACATTGATGTAAAACAAGGCCAATCTTCCACCCATTTGTCCAGAAAGAGTATGCATGCCTTGACCGTTCCGTTATGTAAACTGACCACTTCTAGTTTGAGCAGAAGCAGATCAGTCTCCAGAGATTCCACGTGCAGGGACAGTCTCAGTGCAGCACATAATGACAAAGGATCAGACATTGATGCAAAAACTAATAACTCCACAAGAGACGGATCGCCAGACAGGTTATCGAGAACCTCTCCTCTGACTAATACTAGGTGTGATGGCATTCACATCCGTACAAAATTGTCCGATTACTCTGATAAAGTGGGAGACGAGAAGAAGAATCTCGGCCAAGATTCGGAAAACTCGACGTCGTCTACTGTCCAAGGTATGGTACAGTAAAATCTCCAGTAATATAATCACAGGAAGTGAAATTTGTCTGCCAAAAATATTGGTGTGATCAGATTTATTTTAAATGTTAAGTTGACAAATGTTGCAAAACTGGAGCTTTAATCCTGTGTAGTTCCTTCAGTTGGGAAGTGGTCAAACTGATCCAAATTTGAATCAAATCCAAGGATGATTGAAAGGTCAATTAAAAAAAATATTAAAGCATTTGTTGTAATAAACTTCATTATAACACGATTAATTATGAAACGGGTGTCGGTATATAGCACAGCCACTGTTATGTCCTCAATAAGCCACATCGTAATACCAAAAGTATCACATATTACCGCATATTCATGCCAGGCATGAGACTGAAGCACATGCGTTTTTTCACGAGAGGCAACAACGCCAGCCTCGCCAGGGTATTTCATCCGAGTGTCGGTTGCGCAATTCAAGAAATTCGCACACTAAATGTTGTTAGAATATTTTTAGCCAAGTATATAAAGCTTCCCAAGGCTGAATAAAATAAATCTGTAGCTTCACAGGCATCATCGCATCTGTCTTTTAGCGCCACTTCAAGCCTTTTTATTGTCCCCCGCCGCAACGCGGCCGGGGACTTTAAAATGGTTCTTGCTTCTTTGTGTCCGTGGATGTCCGTCCATGTCTGTTCGAAGCGATAACTTCCTAACGCTTTGTTAGATTCTTTCAAAATTCGGAATATGCATTCCTTGCGGCAAGACGCCAGTCCGTATTGCATTTCAGCAACATCTGCCTGAAGGTGGCGCCACTAGTTCTTGCTTCTTTGCGTATGTGGATGTCCGTGTACGTCCGTGCATGTCTGTTCGAAGCGATAACTTTCTAACGCTTAGTTGGATTCTTCCGAAATTCGGCATACGCATTCCTTGCGACAAGACACCAGTCCGTATTGCATTTCAGCAACATCTGCTTGAAGGTGGCGCCACTAGTTCTTGCTTCTTCGTATCCGTGAATGTCCGTGTACGTCTGTTCGAAGTGATAACTTCCTAACGCTTTGTTGGATTCTTCCGAAATTCGGAATATGCATACCTTGCGACAAGATGCCAGTCTGTATTACATCTCAGCAACATCTGCCTGAAGGTGGCGCCACTGGTTCTTACTTCTTTGTGTCCGTGGATGTCCGTGTACGTCCGTGCATGTCTGTTCGAAGTGATAACTTCCTAAAGTTTTGTTGGATTCTTCCAAAATTAGAATACGCATTCCTTGTGACAAGACGCCAGTCCGTATTACATTTCAGCAACATCTGCCTGAAGGTAGCGCCACTGGTTCTTGCTTCTTTGAGTCCGTGGATGTTGGTGTACGTCCGTGCATGTCTGTTCGAAGCGATAACTTCCTAACGCTCTGTTGGATTCTTCCGAAATTCAGCATTCGCATTCCTTGCGACAAGAGGCCAGTCCGTATTGCATTTCAGCAACATCGGCCTGAAGGTGGCGCCACTGGGTCAAAATAGATTTTTTTCTCCGTGTACATCTGTTCGAAGCGATAACTTCCTAATGCTGTGTTGGATTATTCCGAAATTCGCATTCCTTGCAACAGGACGCCAGTCCGTATTGCATTTCAGCAGCATCTGCCTGAAGGTGGCACCACTGAGTTTCTCTTCTTGTCCGTTCCAGTCAAAATGGGCCTTCAATTTTGCTATACATGTATGAAATCATTCTATTCCACATCATATGATTTACCCTAAAGCTTTTGCATGAACCATATTTTATTTCAGAAGTATAATGTGAAATAACTGGCCCCCTGAATCTTGAATTTCGTGTCATCTTAAAGGAAGGACAACATTTCCTTCAATTTTGCTAACAAATAATTGTATTGCACATCATATGATTTACCCTGAAGCTTCTGCACGAATCATTTGTGTCCACACATGTATATTACTATATTAATTACAACTGTGTTCCTAATGTTTGGGTGCACACTGTGCATATGATCAATTTCCTGAATTGAACTGAATTCAACCTTGCCAGTCTTCAGACTGACAGATGATGGCATGCAGTTGTCAGTGCAGTTGTTCATGTACAGGGAGCTTTCTATGAATGAGTTGCAACCCCAAAAGGCTTAAAATTTATCAGGCACAGACCCATGTTTTTACCCCTCGGCCAATTTTGGGGTATTGTCATCATCTTGTACGTCCGTCTGTCCGTACGTCCGTTCGTGAGCGAGATAGCCGGAAAACTGTTCCGCTGATGAATTCCAAATTTGGTATGCTTATTTACCTAGTCAAGGACCAGAAGCCTATAGAATTGGGACCTGATTGGGTGGGAACCTTAGCAGCCATCTTTAATTTCATGCAAAATGGATAATGATCCATATCTCGGAAACCATTCAACTGTTCAATACGAAATTTGATATACATCATCGATACATCAAGCAACTTTCAACGAATTACCAAACAGGCTTTTCTGATTAGCTGGGAACCCTGGTCCGAGGCCATCTTTAATTCATGCGAAATCGATAATGATAGCCTACATATCTCGGTTACCATTCAATTGTTTTATATGAAGGTTGGTATATATCATCGATACATCCAGATACTTTGAATCGGGACCTGATTGACTGAAAACCTTGGTGGCCATCTTTAATTTAGGCAAAATCATTAATGATCTCTATATCTGATTCCGTTGGAGTGCTCAGTGTAAAATTTGGTATACATCATTGATGCATCAAGAGACTTACGATGAATGACAGATCTGGTTTCTCTGATTGGGCGGAAATCTTGGCGGCCATCTTTAATTTATTCAAAATCTTTAATGATGTTTATCTCTGATACCATTCAAATGTTCTATACGAAACTTGATTTACAGCATCGATGTATGAAGAGACTTGCATTAATGAATAACCACATTAGTTCCTCTGAGTGACGGGAAGGATGGGCAACCATCTTTAATTTATGTAAAATCATTAATGATCTCTATCTCTGACACTGTTCAAATGCTCAATGTAAAATTTGGTATACATTATCGATGCATCATCTCGGTTACTTCTACACGATGTGCCTAGGATAAAGTACTATACTATACACAATTTTTTGTAATTCAGCATCGCAGAAAACCATCGATTGCGTTTTCATGGTAAAAGGGTTAGGAAAGAACTAAAAATACACTTCAATGCAGAGTGATTTTGATTGACGCCAGAAATCGCTCAGAACGCTTCTTCGGCGATCTAGACCCCAGGAGCATCTGGGGCCTGGGTGGCCCCTGGATCCTCGCCTAAAGTGCAATGATAGTGGTCGTACCACTTTGAATTTGCTTCCGACGCCCCCTGTATTAACAGACAGTGTCAACGCACTGTTCCAGCTGTCTCCCGTTCAGTGATTGGTCATTCGACTCCGCCATTTTAAACTAATACGAGCATTTTCATTGGATCACTATTAGATAAGACCCACCCCAATCTTCATACACAACCGCGCGACTGTCTCAGTTGACTGATGACATAGCACGGCCTCGTTTTTGATTTCAAAATCTGCCGTCTAACTGGGAAAATGCTGTTGTTGCTGCATCAGCCGATCATTGGCCCCCTGTAGAAGATACTATAGGCTAATACATGTAGGCCACCATGCCATGAGATGATGCTTGGGATTGCATTTCGCTCACTTGCACCTACAGGTGGCGACAACTGGTGGCAAATTTAAAATTTGGTTTCCGGGCAACAGGTTGATGCCTTCAGCTTCTCGTCAAATTTGGTTTGCAGATAATGCATTGAGATGTCACTTGGGGATGCTTCTCGGTGCTTCACTGCATGGAAACTATATCACAGAAGCAATCAACTTTCAGTCAATCGTTCTGAGTTGATCTTAAAACTTGGGAAGGCAGAAAGACCCTTCCACATCCAACGCCTATGAAGCAGCAGTTGCCTCCCTCATGTATATCCCCTGAGACCAACAATGCTAAAAAATATTGCTGCCATTTCGGCGGGGGACCTAGCATCCTCTGGCTGCTTGTTAGTCATATTTTCTGTTTTCGTGTGTACACATTTCTCTCTCAAAGTTTCGTCAAAATAATGTTTTTAGACACTGACTCAGTGACTTGGCAGATGCTTGGGTGGGCACGGGTTCCTGTTACTTAATGCATTTTGCTGAGAAGCAACAGGAACTTAATAATGGGATGTCTGGTACTGTAATATCACTTGTCTTTATTGCACCATGTAAGCATCCTGTCTATGTCTTGTGCGCTGTCCTCGGTGTTTTATAGGGTGGATGGAGGGTGTCTGGTTCCATGCTGCTTCAAAGATTTCTTCTTTGAAGTAGCAGAAATGCAACTTGTCTGGGGTGGTGCTTAGTTGGTTCGTCTTGAAAAAGCTGAAATATTGTTGAAAGCAATGTTAAATTCTATTCACTCACTCAGTCAGTGACTTGTTGTTGAAATGCTAGCCGTCCGTCCGTCCGTCGTACCGTCCGTCCATGCGTCCGTCCGTCCGTCCCACATCTTGTGAACGCGATATCTTGAGAACAATTCGACCAATAGACTTCAAACCTGAGAAGGCGCTTCACATCAGTTAGACGGCCATTGGTATTGATTTTCACTGAGGTACATAATCCAAGATGGCCGCCATCGACCATATTGGATTCTGTCTGTCCCACATCTTGTGAACGCGATATCTCAAGAACAATTCAACCAATCGACTTCAAACTTGAGAAGGTGCTTCACATCAGTTAGACGGCCATTGGTATTGATTTTCACTGAGGTACATAATCCAAGATGGCCGCCATCGACCATATTGGATTCTGTTCGTCTCACATCTTGTGAACGCGATATCTCAAGAACAATTCCACCAATCAACTTCAAGCTTGGGAAGGTTCTTCACATCAGTCAGACGGCCATTGGTATTGATTTTCACGAAGGTACGTAATCCAAGATGGCTGCCATTGACCATATTGGATTCCATCCGTCCCAGATCTTGTGAACACGATATCTCGAGAACAATTCAATCAATCGACTTCAAACTTGGGAAGGTTCTTCACGTCCGTCAGACGGCCATTGGTATTGATTTTCACTAAGGTACGTAATCCAAGATGGCTGCCATGGACCATATTGGATTCCATCCGTCCCAGATCTTGTGAACACGATATCTCGAGAACAAATCAACCAATCGACTTCAAACTTGGGAAGGTTTTTCACATCAGTTAGACGGCCATTGGTATTGGTTTTCACTGAGGTACGTAATCCAAGATGGCCGCCATCGACCATTTTGGATTCTGTTCGTCTCACATCTTGTGAACGCGATATCTCAAGAACAATTCCACCAATCAACTTCAAACTTGGGAAGGTTCTTCACATCAGTCAGACGGCCATTGGTATTGATTTTCACGTAGGTACGTAATCCAAGATGGCTGCCATTGACCATATTGGATTCCATCCGTCCCAGGTCTTGTGAACACGATATCTCGAGAACAATTCAATCAATCGACTTCAAACTTGGGAAGGTTCTTCACGTCAGTCAGACGGCCATTGGTATTGATTTTCACTAAGGTACGTAATCCAAGATGGCTGCCATGGACCATATTGGATTCCCTCCGTTCCACATCTTGTGAACGCGATATCTCAAGAACAAATCAACCAATCGACTTCAAACTTGGGAAGGTTTTTCACATCAGTTAGACGGCCATTGGTATTGGTTTTCACTGAGGTACGTAATCCAAGATGGCCGCCATCGACCATATTGGATTCTGTTCGTCTCACATCTTGTGAACGCGATATCTCAAGAACAATTCCACCAATCAACTTCAAACTTGGGAAGGTTCTTCACATCAGTCAGACGGCCATTGGTATTGATTTTCACGAGGTACGTAATCCAAGATGGCTGCCATTGACCATATTGGATTCCATCCGTCCCACATCTTGTGAACACGATATCTCGAGAACAATTCAATCAATCGACTTCAAACTTGAGAAGGTTCTTCGCGTCAGTCAGACGGCCATTGGTATTGATTTTCACTAAGGTACGTAATCCAAGATGGCTGCCATGGACCATATTGGATTCACTCCGTTCCACATCTTGTGAACGCGATATCTCAAGAACAAATCAACCAATCGACTTCAAACTTGGGAAGGTTTTTCACATCAGTTAGACGGCCATTGGTATTGGTTTTCACTGAGGTACGTAATCCAAGATGGCCGCCATCGACCATATTGGATTCTGTTCGTCTCACATCTTGTGAACGCGATATCTCAAGAACAAATCAACCAATCGACTTCAAACTTGGGAAGGTTTTTCACGTCAGTTAGACGGCCATTGGTATTGGTTTTCACTGAGGTACGTAATCCAAGATGGCTCCCATTGACCATATTGGATTCCATCCGTCTCGGATCTTGTGAACGTGATATCTCGAGAACAATTTGACCAATCAACTTCAAACTCGAGACGGTGCTTCACATCAATTAGACAGCCATTGGTATTGATTTTCATTGAGGTAGTATGTAATCCAAGATGGCTACCATTGACCATCTTGGATTTCACTCACCCATATTGTACCCATCTGTGTTGTGAACGCGATATCTTGATCTATTCCACCCATCGATTTATAAACCTCACCATCCACTAATCCATATACAACTACAGACTTACATTCCAGTGTTACACTACCCATTACTGCTTCCCAAACCTCCTCAAATTGTCTCAACAATTCCAGATAAACGTCTCTTTCTACATATACATATTCACTTTCCAAGTTATGTTTAAGGAGATATTGGAAGCATATATGCTGTATGCTCTCAAACAGGCTACTTGGCGGAGGACCTGCTAGCTACTCAGCTTGTTTTATTTGAAAGAAATAGTACTTTGGAAGGCAAAAAGATGAATATATTTGGTCTGTGCAAAACATAAAAAGATGAAAAATATAAGCCTCCCTCCCTTGTCATTTTGTTTTTGAAAAAAAGTGCCGTTTTGCTGTCGCTATGAAGACTTACTATAGCGCGACTCTCCTATAGTGCCGTAAATATTTGTCCCCCAACTTCAGCATTATAATGAGGGATCAGTGTACTGTTTTATGAAGGATTTTACTGTCTTCAGAAATGAGACATACAATTGCAATCTTTGCAAACTACAGTCATTGTTACATGTATTCCTTCCATTTAACATCTGAACATGGTTTCTGTTATCCAATGAGGGGCTTGTTCAAGGTACTCGGTACTATAAAATCATTTGTCACCTTTCTCTCTAGAGTAAGCATGATGTACTTTATGAATGGTTCCAGTTACGATAAAATTTTATGCCTCAATAACCCAGGGTTAGATCCAGATATTTTAACCAGAGTCCTTATTTGAAATAACACTGCCCGTATTTGAAAAAATGCAATTTCAAATGTCTCGCAAGAAGTCAGAAAGTCCATAATTTGCCATACATATGATGAAAAATTTGTTCATTGGGATTTTTTTGGTGTATTCTTGCAACAGTTAATGTCAGTTTACATTTCACTTCACTTTTTGGCTGTTTCAAGTATGCATTCTGAAATAAAATCATTTGATTTTATGCAAAAATCAGTCATTTGATTTCATACCAGTGTCCTTTTTAAGGACGCTGTGGGACCCTAGATCTAAGCCTGTAACCGATGGTGAGCGAGTGAGTGATTGAATAGGATTTAATGTCGCTTTCAACATTATTTCAGTCATATCGCGACAAACCAACTAAGCACCACCCAGCCAAGTTGCAGGTGAGTGAGTGAGTGAGTGAATAGAATTTAATGTCGCTTTCAACACTATTTCAGTCATATTGCGACAAACCAAAATAAGCACCACTCAGCAGTGTTCGAATTTAAGAAAAATTTGAACCAGTCCGCCGGACTGGTGAGCCAAAAATGTAACCTGTCCGCAAATATTTTTACTAGTCCGTTAATATTAAATAAAAGATTATGTGAGAACATTTGTCATCATGAATATTTTGTGCTCTGTGATGGTTGCTAATATAATAAGAAATTAATAATTGTGCATTTCTTGAATTTCTTGAGCGTGTGAAGATAATCACAGATGACAAACCACCCCGATGGCTAGACTTTGACTGCACGTGTTGTCGCAAAAAACGCTGCTTCAACAATGGCCAAGCCAAAAAATCAGTAGATTTCATTCGAAGTTGATGGTGAATATGTTTAAGATTGTCCTGGTAAACATGATCAGGTCGACTGAAGCGTAATCATGTTGCTGATTTCTCGATTCCCGACCTGGAATTGGGAGCTTTATTTTCTGAAAAGATCGCCAACCTGCATTGCCATGCTGCATTACAGTCACACTTTACGGTATGCTGACAGCGTTCGCACCGCTTTACGGTTGTTGTTGTTGTAAAACGCGGCCGTGGTCGTGATTTTGTTGGAATTTGCTGGAAATTTTTTTAGACTCACACAATTTATTAATAGACTCGGTCGGGTAACCAAAAACAGACATTTCGTTCTTCATTCTTTACAAATTGTGCGGAGATATCCAGAGAAATAGTTTACACAATGAACTGAGAGCTTTTTTGTTACCAGTCCGACGGACTTGTTGTTCAGTCACTCACACCAGTCCGTTTTATTTTTTACCAGTCTCGGACTGACGGACAGGTGCCAAATTCGAACTCTGCTCAGCCAAGTTGCGTTCTTGCTGCTTCATGATCTCCAGCAGTGTGGGTACAAATTTTATTATCCACTGCGCAATAACTGAATTTTGATTGAGTTTGGGGATATATATATATATGTACGTCCGTATCTTTGTATGTATTCCAACTTCAGGCAGTGCCAAGTGCAGAAGCCAGGAAACCCCATCTGATGTCTCCATGGTTCCAGCTGTCAAAGCTATCAAACGGAAAATCCTCCAGGAATTGGACATTGAAGAGGTTGTGTCAACTATCAAGAAACAGAAGGTTTGCTATTAGTCTTTTTTATTTGTGTGGTGGTTGCAGGGGTTATTCTAGCCCAAAATTGTTCATAAACTCAATTTCAAAATTTTGAAAACTCAATTTTTTTTTGCGCGTAGGCGCGCAAAGAAATCTACAATACTCAATAGTTTTGCCTTTTTCATCAAAAAAATGATGAAACTCAATTTTTCCAACTTTTTCATCGCACCAATTACAGAACTGAGATTGGTCATATGTTTACGACACTTCTTCAGAAACCATAGGTTGTTTAGCATGACCTCATGTAAAACATACATGCTAGATGTTATAATTATTAATTATTGAAGCTAAATTTTTTACTGTTAACAGAGAAGACTGTGATCGAATATACAGCCTGGCAACATTCCTTTTGTACAGATTTATACACTCTGAAATCTCTCATAAATATCGCCAGAAAAAAAATATTTATGAAATAATTATTCTCTAAAGAGACATTTTAAGTTTGCTTTATTTTAATTGAAACATTATGTAAATAATTATGGTAGACAGTAAAACTCAAATGCACACACATTGTGTAAACAGAAATCAAGGGAAAAAACTCTTACTTGTGATCAATATTAAAGATAACTGCAGAATTTATTACCCAAATTTTCAACATCAGGAGTCCCCTCTTATTGAAATCTTCTTTTATTTCTTTTACACTGATTGAAGATATGGATTCTCTGTCCACGGCGACGAATTTTGTATGTCCGTCGTCCTCAAGCTACGAGTATTGGTCGACCGTCTGTGTTGTTGTTGTTGTTGTTGTCGGGAGTGAAGACGTGAAGCGCTCGACCACTTCGCTCAAAAGCGTTTCATCAGATAAATGGATGGTTAAATGAATTGGTTGATGAGTAAACAACTGATCCATAAACTAAAACCACGATGGCTTTGGTACGCGACCGTCAAAAGTGCCGTAGTTAAAACTTTACTGCCACGTGCTTGACACGAGGGAATCCTCGCTAGAAAAGGACTGTGCCTCGTTTTGAAATACGGCTTTCCCAAGAATGTGAACCAAGATGGCGGCTCTTCAGTCGCCTTCGCACTGACTCGCGCTGTGAAGGTTCATTCGTTTTACTTAGATTTGCTTACTTATTTCTTTTACGAACAATAACTGCTGATAATTAAAATACATGCGGCATTATTTATTTCCAAAATATTGATGCGGGCGGGTCATGCGAAACAACCTATCAACTGACAACTGGTATGTTGTGGGAAAACTCAAAAGTTTTCTCGTGCGCAAAGCGCACAAACGGCAAAAATCGCAAAACTCAATTTTTTTTAACAAAACTCAATTTGAAATTTTTCTGCAAAACTCAATATATATTGTTTTTCATCGTGGTAACCACGATGAAAAAACGGCTAGAAAAACCCCTGGGTTGATGTCCAATTGATTGGTAAGAAAGGTTTTGGTGTAAGACCCCCCACTGAAAGGTAGTATCACACTATGGTATGGACAATAGACTCACAATACAACCTCCAACAGGCGATTTGTCAATCCGCCTTTTCCACATAATTTAATCCCTGGTGGCAACAGGTGCCCTGGCACGTGGTTCATCACTTGAGCTCCAGTTTGTTCTTCTGATCTCTCCTATATTTTTTATATTTCTCAACTATTGATAACTGGTGTAAATATATAATATGGATGAAAGCTCATGCACCCAGTCAAGTCTTTGTGCACCACCGCCTGCTATCGAATTACAACCAATGAGGATGAACAATTATGGTGTGAGATTTAACAATTAGCACCTGTTATTATTACCATTAAAAGTTTCCCATGTAGGAAGACTGATATATCAGTCTGGTTATTGATTAATTGTAGTTTATATCTTGAGGTCTTTGACATTATATGGCTGATGAACCTAAGTAGGGTACAGTATGTAATGTACTAATAGCCTAATCTCGTACATGTATATTTCTCAGGTTGCAGATAATGGGAATATTTGGAGGCCATCTATGTTTGGAGTATCTGTAAAGAGACGAGCACCTTCGTCTGAGAATACTTCAAGAAAGGTACGTTTATAGTGAGTGTCCAATGATTTAACTGGCTCAGTATCCATGATATTTCATGAAAGATTCTAACTAGACTCAACAAATTCACACCACGCATGCCGGAGACTCGTGTCAAGAAGAGCCATCTTGTTCAGGTTTATTAGTGGGAGATCAGATGATCTTTCTTTATGGCCTCGATTGATGTATCTTCATTGCTCAGTGGTTTGGGCACACTGCACAGTATATTTGGCAGCTTAGTCACATGGGATTGTTTCTCATCTGATGTTGAAGAGCACATGACAATTTCCCATTGGCGTAAATGATATACATGGTCCATATCTCGTCTAGTTTCCTATTCTCCCATGAACACAATTCTTGAACTGCTGAGAAACGTGTACAGAGTTGAAGTGAATGAGAGAGAGAGAATTGGATTTATTGTCACGTTAAAGTGATCGTAAACCCTCAAGTATAGTTTTCATCAAACGAAAGACCATTGCGAACAGTGTCGGAGAAATATTTATTGAAATTTTTTTCGATTTTATTACACAGAGTAAACTGCAAGTAAAGCATGGTATTCTATGGTGGTCTGTTGCAATCGTATTTAGGTCCAGTGACGTCAAACACATACATATACATATATTTCAATCTTTGTATGCACTTTCCAGTGCTCGATTCAAGCTTAAGGTGTGTTTACTTTGAGTTTCAACACAGAGTCACGTTCCAATGTGCATGTTTCACCAAAATCGGGGAAATTAAATGCAAGATTCAAATTGACTTGACACTTATGAGTTACCATTTCCCAGATGTTGGTGAAACATGCACATTGGAACAGTGAGCCTGTGTTGAAACTCAAAGTATACACACCTTCAGCTTGAATCAAGTGTTGGAAAGTGCACACAAACATTGAAATATATGTATTAAGGCAGTGTGACGTCACTGGACATAAATATGATTGCAACAGACCACCATAGAATACCATGCTTTATTTGCAGTTTACTCTGTGTAATAAAATCGTAAAAAATTACAATAAATATTTCCCCACACTGTTTGCAATGGTCTTTTATTTGATGGAAACTTTACTTGAGGGTTTACGATCACTTTAAGCAA
>JAVTVY010040725.1:0-19219 GCA_036873755.1 Hanleya hanleyi | reverse complement strand
ATTACACCTACCTGCCCACTTCCACAATTTGGCGTCAGTGAGGTGAAAAGAGGATTATGCTGGAAACAAACTTATGCAGGGGACATAACTGAAATAGTACAAAGACTACCTAAGGTGTTGGAGTGAGTGAGTGAGTGAGTCAGTGAGTGAATAGGGTTTAACGTCGCTTTCAACATTAAGGTGTTGGATGCAACAATTGACTGTTATGATGGAAACTGTGGAAGTTGTAGAAGGCATGCTATAGTTTGTGGTGGAGGGGTTAATACTAGTTGATGGAAGAAATCTAGAAGTCTGAGTGCAAACAACATTAAGTGGTTAAATTTGGATGACAATGACAGAATACTGGTGCGAAAAATATTGAATATGAAATTGCATGCAGCAGCCAGCCCTTGAAACCAAATTTCAAACACATGTAAGTCAGAAGGAACAAACAGGGCATTCTGTGCCTCAGTGTCAAAAATATGAACTTTCCTACCAATGCGGCAGCGAGAGCTGGATCCACAGTCTTAAGACTGAATCTCGGTGAAGGAACATCACAGCATAAGAAACTTGAAGCACTCCCTGCACCCCTAGAAACTCAGCTCATCTACCTGCAAAAACCTACAACAAAACAAAAGCAATGCGATTATGAAAGATCATATAAACAGAGGCCAGAGGTTAAAAGAAGAAAAATCTACAATAAAGCAATTAAACTTTAATACTATATAAAAGCTATAAGGCAAAAGATAAGACAAAAGAAAGAAGATAAGGCTACAAGAAAAGACACATGCCTGACTTTGAGAAAGACCACATTATAAAGAACAAGAGTTGTCTCGGACTCACCTGTTTCTCCTGATTCAGATATTAACGCGTGAATTCAGGTGTGACCAATGAACAAACAATTTGGATACTGTTTACCCAAAAATACATGGCCTGAACATTTCTCCATGGCCCTACACCTCTCTCTCTGATTATTAACAAAACTGACTTCTGCATTCAGGTGTGCAATATTGTGACACCTTGGTTGATGACATAAGTGGCTTATGTCACTGGTGAATTCTTCTAAATTTATATTATGATGCAAAATAAATTTCAAACGATGAACGTGAATTATTCTCCATGTTTTCTTTCCAAAAGGCTGGATATTAATCACTCCATAATGGGGTGGCTGCTTCTTCTGCACCCCAGTCCACAGTCAACATGCTCCATTCGGGCCTAATTGGCTATTATAATTAATTTTTTCGAAATATTTTGCTCTTCATGTGGTATACAACTCCGCCATCTTTATCACTAAACTATGGAATTGACATCAGTGAGAGATTGACATCCAGCCTCCTTGTATGACTTACCTGAACCGGTGACATATGTATTCTGTGTTTACGCTTTTAGGGCTCGGACCACCATTAAATTTACATTGACGGCCATGTTAACGAAACTGCACCTGGCTGATTTATTAATTATTTTTGGACTTCCATCTCCTGGCAGTTTGTAGTTCCATTCAAGTCCTGCATCGCCATCTACTTCTTGGCGGGGGTCGCCCATCAAAATTTCGAACCAGAGCGTCCTGTTTGCAAGCACTGTACTTCCGGCGAATAACTTACCTCCAAAAAGCAGAGTCTACGCACCTGCATATAGTGCCTCAGACTGGCATGAATTATGCAGTGAATCCAAAATAAAAGTCACAACTCAAAAGGGCACTTGCCATGCTTAATGTTGGCCATGCAAGCCCTTGTCTCATTATCAAAATGAAGCTGGGGAAAAAATCAGCACAAAAACTTGTCCTCTATGGCAGAGGTTATTTAGAGGGGTTAACGGCTAGGGACTTTTTTTTAGTGGTCCGAGCCCTACTAGACACATTAAATTCAACCAATCCAAATGACATTTGGGAGGCATGTGGCCTGTCCACTTACCATTTCATGTTAGCCTATCTGAGCTACTTCCATCAAATATGTCTCGGAATATGAACCATTAACTACATCTACCCCCATCTTTCTTCACAATACACATGTACTCACTATAGTGTGGGGTGCCTTATGGCATTGCCTAAACCAAGAAAACTCCTGTCACTGAGGAGCTGATCAGTCTCAAAATGGATTCTGCATACATCTGTGAATCCTATACCTAAATAGAAATATCCCTAAACTGTTTCTGGATTTTCAATAAATTTTTAAAAAAGATGCCAAAAAATTCAGATTTTGGGGATTTTTATGGTAAATATGATATTTCAGTGGAAAAACTAAAAATGTGTACCTGTCAAATTCTGGTCTGTATGAAAGGGGGACATCTAATACACAAATAAATGCCAGGCAGTGGCAAAAAAATAAATAGCAAGACCCTGATTTCACTCCTGCATACCATAATACACATAATCATGTGTATCCATTAGGGTGATACGTGCAATACATTACTGTGATCAGCCTATGATGAAAGGTGTCAGATCAATTGACACACACTTTTGTCATAGAGACAGATAGTAGATAAACTTTACCAATTACATGGCTATCTCATCACATCTCTAAAACATCACCAGATCAGCATGCGAAACTCGAAGAAACGGAAGCGAGTTAAGAAAGGAAAGCGAGGGAGCTTGGTCACCCGGTTCAAATTGGGTCATAAATTACTTCCCCCAAAAAGTCTGCCATGCACAGGAGACACCCTCAACTTCAGGCATCATAAAAAACTCTGAAGAGGTGGAAACAACTAAACAGAATGAGCCAAAATCAGCATGGCACCCCAGGTATGACAGAGAGGAATTCAGCAAAGTCACCAGAGTTGGTTATGATGGATGAGGAAAGAAGGTCTGGGAAGGCAAAACTATTACATCCGAAGGAGCCGAAGAAGCCGGATTTAGCAGAAAAGTATGCAAAAGGCCCCAGCAGAGCAGGGGAGGATAGGTCTGAGACTGTTGCATGCTGGGAAACTGCAAGATATGTGAAATAAGGCAAAACAGGACCACGCCACCATTACACCTACCTGCCCACTTCAAAAAATTTGCCGTCAGTGAGGTGAAAAGAGGATTATGCTGGAAACCAACTTATGCAGGGGACATAACTGAAATAGTACAAAGACTACCTAAGGTGTTGGAGTGAGTGAGTGAGTGAGTGAATAGGGTTTAACGTCGCTTTCAACATTAAGGTGTTGGATGCAACAATTGACTGTTATGATGGAAACTGTGGAAGTTGCAGAAGGCATGCTATAGTTTGTGGTGGAGGGGTTAATACTAGTTGGTGGAAGAAATCTAGAAGTCTGAGTGCAAACAACATCAAGTGGTTAAATTTGGATGACAATGACAGAATACTGGTGCGAAAAATATTGAATATGAAATTGCATGCAGCAGCCAGCCCTTGAAACCAAATTTCAAACACATGTGAGTCAGAAGGAACAAACAGAGCATTCTGTGCCTCAGTGTCAAAAAATATGAACTTTCCTACCAATGCGGCAGCGAGAGCTGGATCCACAGTCTTAAGACTGAATCTCGGTGAAGGAACATCACAGCATAAGAAACTTGAAGCACTCCCTGCACCCCTAGAAACTCAGCTCATCTACCTGCAAAAACCTACAACAAAACAAAAGCAATGCGATTATGAAAGATCATATAAACAGAGGCCAGAGGTTAAAAGAAGAAAAATCTACAATAAAGCAATTAAACTTAAATACTATATAAAAGCTATAAGGCAAAAGATAAGGCAAAAGAAAGAAGATAAGGCTACAAGAAAAGACACATGCCTGACTTTGAGAAAGACCACATTATAAAGAACAAGAGTTGTCTCCCCTGATGTGTTGGTCTCACCTGTTAATGCGTGAATTCAGGTGTGCCCCTGAACAAACAATTTGGATCCTGTTTACCCAAAAATACATGGCCTGAATATTTCTCCATGGCCCTACACCTCTGTCTCTGATTATTAACAAAACTGACTTAGAACTGCACTCAGGTGTGCAATATTGTGACAACTTGACTGATGACATAAGTGGCTTATGTCACTGGTGAATTCTTCTAAATTTATATTATGATGCAAAATAAATTTCAAACGATGAACGTGAATTATTCTCCATGTTTTCTTTCCAAAAGGCTGGATATTAATCACTCCATAATTGGGTGGCTGCTTCTTCTGCACCCCAGTCCACAGTAAACATGCTCCATTCGAGCCTAATTGGCTATTATAATTAATTTTTTCAAAATATTTTGCTCTCCACGTGGTATACAACTCCGCCATCTTTATCACTAAACTATGAAATTGACATCAGTGAGAGATTGTCATCCAGCCTCCTAGTATGACTTACCTGAACCGGTGACATATGTATTCTGTGTTTACGCTTTTAGGGATCGGACCACTATTAAATTTACATTGACGGCCATGTTAATGAAAGTGCACCTGGCTGATTTATTAATTATTTTTGGACTTTCATCTCTTGGCAGTTTGTAGTTCCATTCAAGTCCTGCATCGCCATCTACTTCTTGGCGGGGGCCGCCCATCAAAATTTCGAGCTAGAGCGTCCTGTTGGCAAGCACTGTACTTCCGGCGAATAACTTACCTCCAAAAAGCAGAGTCTACGCACCTGCATATAGTGCCTCAGACTGGCATGAATTATGCAGTGAATTCAAAATAAAAGTCACAACTCAAAAGGGCACTTGTCATGCTTAATGTTGGCCATGCAAGCCCTTGTCTCATTATCAAAAGGAAGCCGGGGAAAAAATCAGCACAAAAACTTGTCCTCTATGGCAGAGGTTATTTAGAGGGGTTAACGGCTAGGGACTTTTTTTTAGTGGTCCGAGCCCAGAAGAGGGACCGTAACCGGCACAAAACAAAGCACGTGTTTGTACGCGAGAGCTCTAATCAGGGCCCATAACTCTGCCATGATTTCAATTATAGACTGCAGAACAGAGTCGGAAGACGGACTCCGGAAAAGGCCATAAGGAGACATAAACCAAAGACAAATCCGTAAGAGTAGAACCTGTAGATATGCCGGGATGACGAAATCCGGTTCATCCTCCATGAATCACACGACAGTGCATAAAATAGCGAAGTCTGGGGGAAAAATGACTAGGTGTTAGAGCCCATCAGCTGCACTAAGACCTAGACAATAGTTTCCCGTGAAGTATCAGCCAAACTCCAGCGGTAACAAGCTACCAGACTGCAGGAATATAAAAAAACATAAGTCATCTATGATCACCGAAGGTTATAATTAGAAGTCGTACATGTAGACTGAAAAACACTCCTGAAAACGATACAGCGCCCAAACCAGCTCCGGAACTGCAACGTCTGGAGTGAATCTCAGTACCCATCGGAAAGCGACGGGGTGAACAAACGACTCCATGCAACCATCATACTCCAGGGAGTGGAAGAAAAATTACGTGGAACGATGGGATGACACCTGAACAACCCGACAGATCGTTCTAGAAGAAAAGCAGGCAGAAGGAGTAGCAGCGGCCGAGGAATGAGTCCTTCAGCCAGATTACGCCCAAACGTACGCAAAACGCTGCCAAGACAGCTGGAATCGTAGTATGAGAAATAACAATCAGAAACAAAAAGTCGCTGAAATTACACATAAATGAAGCATTCTACGAGTATAACAGTCACCCGGTCGTAAGAACCTGATAGAGAGTCCGACATACCGGAAACGTGATAAACTCGTAGCGACGATCCCTAAAAGCAGGAGCAACAGGGGAAACAAAACACAGTTCCCCGTGCTTGTTATGAAGGACAAAAGCTATGATAATGTCTGACACAACACAAGCGTAGGTTATTGAGAATTAGTTGACTTCCGCTGTAACGAGAGGAGTGTCAATTCTCGAACCAAAAATGTTCTCCAGTCCTCCTCGACGCAGTCTTACAAGACTGGCTGAGACGGAGGAAGAAACACCGGTCAAAAAGTTCTCCGATAAAAGTAGTGCAGTACCGGTGAGATTTGACCTCCAAAAACGATATAGGTGCGTACTGGGCCGAACACAACAACGCCACCGCAAAGATACCTCAGTGTCGGAAGAAAAGAACAGCAACACTACCGCCCGAATGAAGGCTCTTCCATCTATTCATCCACTAGAAGAGGAAAATAGATTCTGTGCTTACACTGCAGGTAATACAGAAACTGAAAAAGTCCGGGGTAGCTCGGTAAGTGACAAAGGTCATGGAAACCGAAGGAGTATCCTTCAGCATACAAACCCGTACATGTTGCTGAACTACTCCACAGCAAACTGAAGGAAACGATGACGAAGCGACGCAGCCTCATACACCACTCTGGATACTCACGTAAAAGACGGAACCGACCAGGTCAGTCAAATCCGAATTAGCCCTCCTCGTATAGGAAGAACGGAAATGAGGAAGCCAGGAGTAGTGTATAGCAGCGACAGGGAAGTAACCTCAAGAAGAATAGCTAGAACGTAGTTTCTTCTAGTCACGTAACATCGAAGATGGTGTCCCCAAGCCGCGGTGTTAGACTACGTCGCCAAGAAGACAGTCATCAATACCACATTCTCTACCAGAAGTAAAGAAGATAAGGGAATGCGATTAAACATGAAAGGGTTCGAAGAAGCCAATCCGTGTTAAGCAGAATCAGATAACTAGTTCTGATGTTACTGACCGGAGTAATCGCAAACCCATGACGATCTGTGCATGCAAGAAGGCGAGTCGAAACCGGTCTTCCTAAAAGGTTCACTAAAGCACAGTCGAAGTGGAATACGAAGAGGATCAACCAAAATCCGCGAGGGAAGAAACCGTAGAAAATCTCTCCTCGTTTCATTAAGATGACCAACTCGGGGAGCATTGTCAGAATTTTTGGAGTAAAGATGAGACGTACAACTAGTTGAACGAAACAAACCCAAAACGTTTGGATCAAACGAATCGATCCAAATTCTGACAAAAAAAAACATATCCGGTGATGATGCTCCCATGACGCAACAGCAACACCCAACCCTCACGGCCTACATAAATCATATGGGTCAACGAGGAACCGGCTAGGACGGTAAAGGAAAGCGCATGCGACCCTCGTTAAAACCCCAAGATAAATGTAAAACTGACCGGATGACCCGGATGAGGCTGTGACACTACAAAATGAGTTATATTCCGGAGTGAAAACCGAAATAGAATTCATAGTGTCTAGCTGCAAAATAATACAACAATGTATCAACTTCCAAGTTGATAAAAGTTGTAGACAAGAAAGAATGCTCTATGTAAGATAGGCAGAACTTCAGGCAGCTAGATATACGAATAAACCACCAGTGATCTCGGAACGGTAATAATAAAAATAGACAACCGAAGTACCGTTATAAAGGTTTTATACGAAACGTATAAAAAACTAAACAGACGAGACACAGAGGTGGAAATTCGTCAAAGCGGAAACCGTTGAAGCAATTAATGGAGTGAAATATCCTAATGCATAAACAGTTCCGTAGTGACCAACGTAAGCGTTTGCACGGTCGAAACCAATACGTAAAACGTATACGATGATCAGATGTCTTCACAACTTACGATAGTAAGTTAAAGAGTGAACGAACGGAAATAACAAGTGCCCCAGGGCTATAACCGACGAGCACAAATTGAAGACGAGTTACTCTCAATAGCTGCGTAATTATCACCAAAAAGTTGTTAAAATGGATCAGCAACATCATGGTGACATAATCTGTACTTCCTCACCGGACGTGACAGAAACTGTTGAGAGTTAGCCGGCCTAACTGGGTATTTAGGCCGGAGACGCAGATGCACGACAACCAGTGCCTGAAAAGGATAGGATAAAAACGATACCCTATGCCTAACAGGACCGAAATGGAAGATAAGATCTGCATAACCGGAAGTAGTCGAATGTGATGTCAGACCAGACTGACTGATAACATTCAACGTTGCCGGACGAGGAGAAGCAACCGAGACAATAGCATACGATGAGCCCTGTAGCGCCACCCCTCCCTTTCTTCCGTAACGGACAGGTACGGGGGGATACAAGGCGGAGTAGGCCAGTTATTCTTATCGTAGAATAAACAGCCTGATAAAGTAGGCATTTATTCTTTATCGTAGAATAAATAGCTCGGTGATACATCGTATCATGTCAGTAAAATCGGAAGCTGATGCCACGTAAATTGAAACATGCGCCGCAGATAGCTAGGCCGCAACTGCGGGCATGTAACCTTAACTTCCACGTCTCAGAATCGGTGCGTGGTACATACGTTGAATACCCCACGGACCGATGAGAACGTAAGAAACACCCGTAGAGTGGGACATAACATGATAAGTCACACGACGAGGTACATAAGTGGAAGTAACTGCAGCCGTAGACGAAGCTTCCACAGAAACAAAAGTGGAAGACCCGTGATATAACGATGATACCGGAAGGTATGTAGATACCGGGAGGTACAACGTTAATGGTTGCATGTAACCATCCGATGAAATCGGAATAAACGCATACCGAAAGACGGGCCTACGTTGTTCCAGTACCGGTTTAACAGAACGAGGGGGCGCTGACGATGTAATACGTAGCAGAGCCCTCGATAAGTTCGGCACATTCAATAAAGAACGGCGAATTTCTGTAAACCGCAGCCCCCACAATTCACCTCAGCAATTCTCTGCCGAGGTAAATGCCGTGGCACAATCAGTTCACCTCCGCAATATTTACATGGAATATTTATTATTGCCGAGGTGACCTTTCTGAATTGTGAGGGCTGAAAACCGGAACCTGGAGTAATAACGACCGAGGGGTGTTATTACGTGTAGGTGCAATAGTAAAGGTAGCTTGCGCTAGCACAGAAGCTTAAGTACCATTACAAAACGACAATACCGCAAAGTATGTAGATATTGGAAGGTATGACGTTAATGATTGCACGATGCATAAGTAAAGGTAGGTTGCGCTGTAGTAGATGCAGCAGTACCGTTACTAATACAACAATGATACCTGAGGGTGTGAAGATCCCGTATGGTATGATGTTGTTGGTTGCATATGAGTGTCCGATAAAATCGGACGTGACGTACGTCGTAGATTGATATTGTATATCAGTCGATGCATAAGTAAAGGTAGATTGCGCAGATGCTGCAGTACCATTACTAATACAACAATGATACCTGAGGGTGTGAAGATCCCGTATGGTATGATGTTGTTGGTTGCATATGAGTGTCCGACGTAGGTTGATATTGTATATCAGATGGTGCATTACCTAAGTAATGGTAGGTTGCGCCAATGCTGCAGTACCAATACTTTGCATGCATCTATCCACAGTGGCTGGGATAGATGCAGATTGATATAGAATATCAGTAGATGCACAAGTAAAGGTAGGTTGCGCCAATGCTGCAGTACCAATACTTGACGAAACTACCGGCATGTAACAAGATACAGTAGGGTAATTCGAATGCATATATCTATCCACAGAGGCTGGGATAGACGCAGACCATGCGGGTCTACTATAATCCAGTCCCGATATGACAGACTGTGAAGGTCCTGACTTTAGCAGATGAACAGGCGCCCTCGATAAATTCGGCACGTTCCTTAATAGGGAACGGCTATAGTCTACATAATCGGGGGCTGGATTATTACCAACAGATGTGTTTATAGATGCAGCAGTCGTCTGAAACGAACTGCGCTGATTGGTTGTTAATTTATGTAATGACGAATCCTTAACAGGGACATAGTCACAAACTCCGAACTTACCATTCCGTATTGAGAGCCCGATGTCGGAATTGACGTCGTGGTTGAAAGGTCCAAGGTGGCCGTCAAGGTGAAGGTCGTCTGATTGTTGACATGACGACCGCCATCTTGTTCCCCCAACCCGGCCGTAATAATATCGGAATTAGTGGGTGGTGGAGATACATTAACAACCTCCGGAGAATTAACGCGAGCCGAAAGAGCCGAAATGGAATTCGCAACGGACATTACTACCGAGCCTTGTATCTCCGACCCATTCCCGAAAGACTGAGGCGGAGATACGACCAAATTCTCGGCCCCGGTAAAGCCGGGCGGCGGCATAATTTCACCAGCATATGAGCAGACAAGATACTCTAAAATATATTGTCGGGCCACGTTTCACATTCATCACACTTTGCGTACTGGTCGCACCAAACCCCCGGCACGGAGGACAGGCGGAATGGGGATCTGTAGTCGGTTTGGACTTCTCACAAACAATACAGAAAACGGACGCCATGTTGGTTTTTATTTGATTCTCTCTTTGATACTCCCTGATGCGTTGACGAAATCCAGGCCAGTAATCACACAGAATCACAGTAAATCCCACGTATACAACAGGTAAATATCCCAGGTAAACAGCCAAGGTAAATATCCAGGTAAAGACGTAGGTAATCCGAGGTAATCCAATGTAGAAGTTAACTTTTTCCAAGACACAAAGAACAACGACTCCTCCACTACGAGTTGCAATGGGAAGAAGGAAGTGACGTGGTCGGTCACATGGGATCTGGGTACTCGCGCATGGGCATTGGGGCAGTACAGGGACTATTTTTATTCTGTGGTAATATATTACAATTAGGCAATCGCGTAAGAACACGATAGCAAAAAGTATGTGAAGGTAAGTTTAACAGCGCAAGAAATTGTATGTTGTTACGTATAAGAATGGTATTAAAATTGTCAAGGAAAAACCTCTGACAACTGGATTCGTTGATTTTGACAAAATCAAAGCAAAGATTGAGATTATTGAGTTACCTGGTATTTTTGGCATTGTTTCTCAGAGGAAGACTGTGTGGCCTGGCCTGGTGTTGCAGATATATTAAACTTCAAATGGTGACTTGAATCTTACAATCTGCAAGCTGCAAGTTTTTGTTTATATTGGTCAGCTTGATGTTGTTGTTGTTGCTGCTGCGACCTGTTCACTGAGTTGATTCAGTCATCCGGAATGGAAAAAGTTCAACACGAAGTCTCACTCGTCCCAAATGATCTGATAGACCTCCTCTACTCCAATTTCTGACATAATGGAAGCAATTAATAGTGAGCGCAGCGAACGACCGGCGAAGCCGGTCGTTCAAGCGAACTCAATAGACAACATCTGTACGTATGAGAAATGCACACAACTCCATGGAAACTGTAACCCTAACGAATCTTTTTTCACGGTATATCCGGTTTACATCCGGGTACTCGTCGTATTAGGGGGTCATTTTGAATATTGCATCTCGGAAATCAACATCTGGTTTTCTTCTAGAGACTATTTTTTGCACTTCGTGACTGAATAAAATCCCCTTCAAAAATATAATACGAAGCTGCGCATCAAAAAACCCCTCGGCTCTGGGTACATTCATAATGTATTAAATTTGAACCAAGATGTCAGGAACACCAAGCAGTCAAGTCACAAATATACAGATTATCAAAAATTTTGCAATTAGAAATGACCCCTAAGATTTCCGTCCAATCAGAGAAACCGGTATTCATTACATAAATTTTTTGATGCATCAATGATGTATACCAAATTTTACATCGAGCATTTGAACGGTATCAGAGATAGAGATCATTAATGATTTCGCATAAATTAAAGATGGCCACCCTTCCTTCTCGCCACTCAGAGGAACTGATGTGGTTATTCATTGAAATTTCTCTCGATACATTGATGCTGTATACCAAGTTTCGTATAGAACACTGAAATGGTATCAGAGATATACATCATTAAAGATTTTGCATAAATTAAAGATGGCCACCAAGGTTTCCGCCCAATCAGAGAAACCAGAACTGTCATTTGTCGTAAGTCTCTTGATGCATCGATGATGTATACCAAATTTTACATCGTGCAATTGAACGGTATCAGAGAACGAGATCATTAATGATTTTGCATAAATTAAAGATGGCCGACCATCCTTCGCCCCACTCAGAGGAACTGATGTGGTTATTCATTGCAAGTCAGTTGATACATCGATGCTGTATACCAAGTTTGGTATAGAACACTTAAATTGGATCAGAGATATATATCATTAAAGTTTTTGCATGAATTAAAGATGGCCGCCAAAGTTTTCGGTCAATCAGGTCCCGATTCAAAGTATCTGGATGTATCGATGATGCATACCAACTTTCATA
The DNA here is from genome assembly GCA_036873755.1 of Hanleya hanleyi. Lineage (NCBI taxonomy): Eukaryota > Metazoa > Mollusca > Polyplacophora > Lepidopleurida > Hanleyidae > Hanleya > Hanleya hanleyi. The sequence continues at coordinate 7,255 of JAVTVY010040725.1, read as the reverse complement.
TAAAACAACTGAATGGTAACAGAGATATGTATCATTATCGATTTCGCATAAATTAAAGATGGCCTCCAGGATTTCCAGCTAATCAGAGAAGCCGGTTTGGTAATTTATTGAAAGTTGCTTGATGTATAGATGATGTATACCAACTTTCGTATTGAACAGTTGAATGGTTTCCGAGATATGGATCATTATCCATTTCGCATAAAATTAAAGATGGCCGCCAAGGTTTTCACCTAATCAGGTCCCAATTAAATAGGCTTCTGGTCCTTGACTAGGTAAATAAGCATACCAAATTTGGAATTCTTCAGTGGAACCGTTCTCCGGCTATCTCGCTCACGTACAGACGTACGGACGTACGGACAGACGGACGTACAAGACGACGACAATACCCCATGGCCAAAATTGGCCGAGGGGTAAAAACCACCAATAAAGTTGGAACGAAAAATATATTGTTACTGAGAAAACAACAGACCCCGTCCGGAAATAAGGGCGTCGTCTGCTCGTTGATTGACAGCTGTCAGGCAAAGTAACCTCGTAATTGAGATTTGGACTTGGAAGTCCAAAAAAGGTCAGTTTAGGCCATTGTATATATCAGTGTTGGCGTTGTAAATTCCTGTAGATTATATCCGTATTTTTTAAACTCTAAATAGATTTTTCTGTTGGACAATATTCATAAATATCTCCCCCGTTTTGCGGTAGCGATAATGCACGTCACCGGTATTGAGAATTTCAGCTTTTATGAATAGCCGTGTTTCAGGCATAGATACGCCAGAAATCTATATATATATATAAACTACCGACATAGTATTCAATATCTCCAAGAAAGTAATTCTATGACACAAACACCTCTTTTTCATAACAAACTACAACCAAATCGGTCTCTAAAAAGTTTACACTTGAAAGTTTTCTTTTGAGGGGAGGTAACTTTTATCAACCAGTGTTAAATCATGTAAATTATGTTGAGAAATTATTAACATAGCCTTATTAAAATACTCTTCAATTCAAGTCATTTGGCATCGGTAAAACCTGAAATGTATACCATGATCTGCTTCTTTCGTCTAGTGATGGTATCTGTTTGGTTCCAGATCACGGGGGCTGAACAAAGAATGTAAAATGTGATCATATGGCAAATAAATGCCCAGTGGTAGGCCTATGTCCAGGGCTTAAAAATATTTTTTAAAATGCTATTAACTCAATGAATAAGGTTAGAAAATAATATTGAGCTCTCCGTAGAGTATTTGAATTTGTTTTTTTTACATATATATATTGAAGCTACAAAAAAAAGAGAGAAAAAAAAATCTTACAATATGGATGAACACAGTTATTCCAAATCAAATGTGTCAAAGAATCACATACAATCATTACAAGGAGAGAAATTTGTTCCATCCACTCTGCACTATTGGAAAAGGAACACAATTATGCCAAAGTTTCTACATCAGAAAGTGTGAACGCAACAGTTGCTTGCACTTTTGCGCAACAATCCAGCTAAGTTTTAGATGTTCCAGGAGATGAAAATTGTTTTTTTTTTCACTGTATTAGCTCAGCTCTCCATGGTGGTATTTCATGGCATAGGTACTGTAGATTTGTTTTTGACAACTGGTGGGACTCACAAAAAGATGTGTTGCTTCATCATGATAAACATTCCCAATCCCAACAAGGTTACAGGAAGAACATGGTGCTAGGTGATGGGTGGACAACAGCTTGTGAAATACATGCTGCAACTATTTGTGTATGGCTAAAAGGGACAAAATCCAACCCGAACACCCACCTTCCTGAAGCCTGCATCAGTGTACATGAATATTCTGCTGATAAACCAAAAACAGAGACCATAAATCTTTTATTGGACAGTTGTCACTTCATAATTTTCAAAGGAATCATATTGGTCAATGATTAATTTCTGACAAATAATAAAAATTATTTTTGTCAGTCTAGATGCCCATTACTTAACTCTACTCTTATACCAGGGAAACTGTAAGTCCTGAGCTCCCTCTTCATCAGTGATTATTAGACTCCACCAAGCACCAACTTTCTATATTCATCATATTTGAATATATTTGAAATTATCTGATCTAGCTAGCCACATAGAATACTGAACCTTGACAGGGGATATTTAACAGGAATGTAATTTAATACATTCAGTGCCATATATTGTAAAATGAATAGTACAACTGTGGGCATTTTCTAGAATTTTCATTCATCATATTGGTTGGGCTTTATTTTGTCCAGCTCTTGTGTTTTGTCAATATCCAGTTGAATATAGATCTCACCTAAATTAATACTTGCGATTATGTAGCAGAAATCATAGAAGAAGTTATTCTCCCCCAGTCCATATCATAGTTTCCGCATCATAGTTTCAAAAACTATGATGTGAAAGTCATAAATATGAGAATTGTATATAATAAATATAATAATATATATTTAAATATAATAAATAAATCATAATATATAATCAAAAAGAAAATCTTATTTTGTATTTTATAATATATAATATATTTCATGTATTTAATAAATATAATAATTTGAATAATATTCATTATGTGATGAAACTCCACATCATAGTTTCCACATGAATGAATGATATTAAGGCCTACCACAACTTTCCCACACCACTTATTTGTCTGCTTATTGGCTTATTTTTGGACAAGTAAAGCAGAGGCTAATGCAGTTGGTCAGAAAAATTGATTTGAAATAATTATTATTAGGCCTGATTGACTGATACTTAAATCGAGACTAGGTGGGGGTCGCCCTAGCCCAAAAACTTCTGGCTCGTGGTTCTGAGGGTCGTGGCCATAACTATATTTTACCAAACACAGTCGAGTTTTCCCGGCTATAGAAATTTCACAGTTTATATTCAGGGTTGACTACAAATCCCTGGAATTAGGCTGGAATCCCAGGAATTATGCTGGAAACCCATGGATAATGTCCATGATCACAATATTCTGGACAGCATGAACAATCCATAGACGATCTCCATGAAATCCATGGATGATGTCCATGGACACTATGGTTCATGATGTCAATGGAAACCATGGCATATGGAGAATTCAGCATGGAAATTGGACTTAGAAAAATTTTGTTAAAAAACAGGCTGGAAAAACCATGGACATTGTGGACTTAGACAATTTTTCACAGAAATAAGTGTGGAAAATGCAAGTTGCACTATTTCTTGTGTTCTGAAATGGGCAGTAACTTTATCAATCTTGGTAACCAAGATGATACATGTATATCGGAAAAAATACCATGTAGTAGTAATGCTGTGAGAAATATGTGTGACCTGTCTTGTCGTTATTTTCTGAGATCTCATACAACAAGCCAATGACAATTCGACTTCTTTAATTTGACATTGATTGGCATTTGGTTCACTTTCAACTTTTTGGAGAAGAACGTTTACCACAATCTATGTCTGAATATGATATCTTATTCACATATGCTTCCTACCACACTATATTGTTGCACAATTCTAATTGCAATTACAAGGGACTTATAATTTCATTTCAGCAGTGACTTGCATAATCTTTTTCACTACTTGTACCAATTTTAGTAATCTCGGACAGGGGTATGTTAATTTGACACATTGCTCAAATTTTAAAGCAAAATTTCAAATACGAGTGATCTTCAACCCTGCCTATATGGTTCATACATGTACAATTTAGTTATATACAAATTGGTTACAATATTTTTCATCACCAGAATGACCACATTATTAAAAACCACATTACCAGGTTTTACTACACTCCACATAATGTAGAATGTTGCAGTCGTAATGATTTGGAATATAAAAGACTTAGATCGCACAGTAGTATTCTAGTCTAAGAGTTTGTCTGAAACTTATTCACTACACTCTCAATAATAAGCAGGTAGTTCACAATGTTCTGTTATCAATGTAATGTTCTGATACATTCACAACTTAATCTGTAAGTGATTTAGAAGGGCTTCTGCACATTTCTGCAACTGAAGGTGCTGCAAAGACTTCTGCCCATATTGCAGAACTTTGATAATTGTATATATACTCTGTGGAATTCCTGATACTTTAATATGGTAATAAGTTAAACTAGAATGTGGCCTAACATATATTGATCCATATAATCATAGCAATTAGTCATTTCATGCAGATGTTTAATATTCAAAATGATTATTCTATGTCTCATGATGGGATCTAGTGCCTGCATATATGGAGTCAGAAATCCAGATATATTCGGTTACATGAACCAGTTGTCAAAACGAGTTGATCTGCAGCAATACTGCAGGAAACATGGAAACCCTGGACATGGAATCCCTGGACAGTGTCCATCCTCGTCCATCAAACCCTGGACAGTGTCCATCCTCGTCTGTGAAAACGCTGGGCAATTTGTCCCTCGTTGTCCATGGAAACCCTGGATAATGTGTCCATCCTCGTTCATGGAAACCCTGGACTACGATATCCTGCCTTTCTCAAAACAAATTTTCATACCCTGGATTTAGAGCATGGAAACACCCTGGAAAACTGTCTGAATACTCCAGGGTGTTTATAGGGTCATTTTTTTTCCATGGAAACCCTGGAATTTCTATAGCCGGGTAAGGGTCGCCCGTGTCTCTCTCCCACAATGGTGTCCCATCTTACAAGATAACAAACAGCATTGTGGGAACATAGCACCATGTGATTTTATCTTGTAGCACCAGTAAAAATATAATCATCGAGTTAAGGAGTGGGCCAGCAACTTGTGTGATAAATGTGGCCAGGTTGATAGTGTTCGACATGCAATGTATGCATGCTCTACAGCACAAATGTTTTGTGAACATCTTCACGTATGGCTCCATTTGATATTTCGTACATGGGGCTATGAGTTTGATGACCCAATGGATGATAAAATGATAATGTTTGGATTTGTATACTTTCCCCACACGAAGTTGCCATATAATATCAAAATGGTACTGGAGTATGTTCTTGCCTGTGCAAGATACTTCATATATAGATCAAAATATACAAATGAAACTCTCTATCTAACAACTTTTAAAGTCTACTTGAAGCAAAATATTGATGTTTTACAGAAATCCAAAATCTCCAAGTATAAACTGATAAATGAAAATATTCGTAAATATATAGCATCTGCGATATGATTTCAGTCATTTTACATACATGTACTACATTGTTACAACATATCTTTGTGGTCCTAGTTTATCGGAGTTAGTAACCGCAAAGCCTATGTATTTCATATGTAACCGAGTCGGAGTTGATAGATACCAGTAGGGGCCTATGTATTTTTCAGTAGCCTATGTAATTTTCGTTAGCCTATGTCCATCATTGAAATACCTATGTCACTGTGTTTAAAGTACAATACTGCTGTTGCCATGCACCCATAGTATGCATGATGCCCTGTCATATGGTGGTTAACATCTGATAGTAATAAGCCCCACTCCCCAGGTATCCTGGACCTTGGGAGTGTTAAGTGTAACAGGAATACAGAATAAAGTATGAAAAAAAAAAAAAAAAAAGAGTTAAAGGTTATACCAAATGACTCTATACTACTTTGCATTAAAACATACCCAGTAGTGTTCCAAACAACAAATTAGTATTTTTTTCTTGAATAATGTCGTCGAAGTGGGTTTTAGGACACGAATAACACACATGTGGGAGAAAACGTATTGGAGCCATGACCTCTGGTGCATGACGTCACAACCTGATTACGATTGCGCCGTAAACGTCATGACGTCGGGCGTTGTTACGAAAGATTCACCCAACTGTGGGTGATCTAGCGTGATGTCGCTGACATTTTGACGTCACAACAGGCATTTGACCGAGATCGTAATCAGGCTGTGACGTCACAGGTCAAGCGATCACAGCTTTTCCCGTCTTGAAAGGGGCGTGAAATTGTCACACTTTACTGCTGCTATTTCCAAACTTGGGCAGTTTGAAAACATACAAAAATGTAAAACAAGTCTATATAATCACCTCTACAACAATTTAGCACAAAAAAGTAGCAGATTTTGAGACCATTTTGTATAACCTTTAAGGAGTGGATTAACAGATAAACAATAACAACAACAAAAGTTATAGTTGTCCATTATGGGTATAGTTGCACATATCCTGCGCTCACTTTTAGGCTTTGCCTACTACATATAGGGAGTTCAGGTCACGTGACCACGGCCCCTGAATTGTTTGAAAAGCCTAGGTTGAGGCCCCTTTTCTGACTTCCAAGTCGTATATTTCCGATTTTACTGAGAACTGTCGACTGATTTTTGGCTCCGTTAGAAATAAAATACTTAAAAATACTTGCGTAAATTTGTGTGACAATCCATGCTAAACTTTTCGTGTTGTTCGAGAAAATGCGTCGGCTGAGAGTGCGCGACAACACAAGAAGAGTTACGGACCCGTTTTTCAGGGCTTCCCCCGAAACATAGGGTGGCGCTGTATGTCTTTCCGTTATAAGTTATTTGTCAGTCAGCCTAAATTTTGATTTAACGGCATATTTCAGGCCGTGCGCAAGCTAACGGTGGGTTGAACTTTTCGTCGGAGTGAATTTTTCGATATTTTCTACCTTTTCCAATAGTTCCGGTATTTTTCTACGCCATATATCTCGTTCCTAAAAAAAAGTCTCGCCCCAGGTTTTGTAGCTGAGGTTTTATTCTTCAAGTTTTCCTACTTATTCGATAAGAACTGACCGTAGTTTCTCGCGGAAAATCGATTTTGTACCCACCCTCAAACCAGGTCACGCCGGATTGGCCGACATCCGGGTACTTTAGATACACACGTGGCATTAGCCCACTGTTGTGACCGCCACACCCATCTTTTGATATTTCCTCTGATCAGTTTATATTTCGCTGCTCTTATAATAATTGTTGTTTTCTTAGATTATTACTGTTGAAATTAACTAGAATTTCGCGTGAATTTCAATACTTCATCCAGCTCAAAAATTTGTTTCAATGGGAATAAAATAGCTGGTTTTAGACTATAATTACGATTGTTCTTGTTGTTGAATTAAATTGGTGTTGTTATTGTTGACAAGGATTACTTGCTTAAGTTGTGAGCAGATAATAGTCAATACAACAGGATTTTTCTCTTTGTCAATGAAGTTGGTTGTTGTTGTTCCTCTTTAGAGAAAACCCGACAGTTGTTGTTGACTAGAATTGTTTGTTTTGAGCAAGTAACAAGTGGTATATAAATAGATCTTGTAAGTTGTAGATTTTTTGTTGTTGTTGACCTTGTTGTTTTTGTATTATTCACTCGATAAAGTAATGGTTACTTGTCCATCAACAAATTGGATATATTTTAACCCCTGAT